>JAOEHX010045162.1:0-17593 GCA_025448015.1 Bolborhynchus lineola | reverse complement strand
CACAGGTTGCCCAGAAAAGCTGTGGCTGCCCCATCCCCAGCAGTGTTCAAGGTCAGGTTGGACAGGGCTTGGAGCAATCTGCTCTAGTGGAAGGTGGTCCTGCCCATGGCAAGGGGTTGGAGCTGGATGAGCTGTAAGGGCCCTTCCAAACCAGTCTTCTACAATTCTATGCTAAGGACTACCAGAGCTACACATTTTATGAAGGAAATCAAATATTTCATGTAGGAAATTATCCTAATAAGACTTGGAGATTTTATGAAATGCGGATGGAATATTAACTCACAAATTCTTTAAGCTGATTTTCTCAGTTCCTATTCATTCTATAATAGATTTCATAAACTTGCATTCTTATACGCACATATGCAGAAGTGCCAAGATATCTGAGGCCAAATGATCTGTCCAGGATCACTTGTGTGGTACACAAAGAACACCAGATACCAGCTATTGATTTTGTCATCACATCCGCTGGGGTTCTTTTTGACTGGCGATGATGAACTGTTTCCTGAGCACATCTGTCATACTCTCATATGAAATGCTTTCTGCTTCAGGATCTTGCTTCTTTGGTACCCATAAACTCTAGGCAAAGTTGTTGCTAGTAGACTGGGTTTCCTTGTTTGCAATAACGTTTTGAACAACTGTCTCTTTTCACTTTTTTGGCTAAAAGAAGAAGAAATTGTGCCTGTGACATGCTGCAACCTTGCAGTTGTTCTCCTGTGGTAAAGACACAGGACCTTCTGCTAAAGATCTGTTGTCCTCTGGTCTTGTCTTAGAGTGCAGATGTGGTTATGACATTATCAACAAATTCCTCAATTATATTGCTGAGAATAGAATAGCATTTTTTGTTTAATAATTGGCTATTCTTCTAACTCCCGTTTTGGTGTTTTCACACACATTTCCATTCATATTTCATCCCCAGCAACCAAATCTCTTAATAAAAACTAAATAACTTTAAGCTTGAATGGAATTCTCCAACACTGTCATGTCCTTTAACTGAAGGTTGTTATTTTTCTAAACAAAACCCCTATTTGCTAGCTCACTTAGAACATATCAACGTGCTGCAAAAGTTCATAAACTATATGGGCTGTTAGACTGGAACTCATAAAAGACATCATAATAATAATCCCTTTTAGATTTAACATATACTTCTTCCACCTTTCACTTTGGTGTTTAGATTTCTAGATCAAAAACTATAATTACTCTGTATTGTACAAGTCCCCCTGAAGTATGACACTGTTTTAAACTGTTATCCTCTTACAGATCTCAAAACTGCTTTGAAGGCCTGGCTCTTGTTTCTCACCCAATCAAGTAACAGTTTAATAATTGAATCTTTAATTTCCTTGGAAAGATGTTAGAATGTCTCAGAAGAGATATCTTCTTCCCTGATCCAGCTGAGCTGCTTTCCTTCACTGTTTTAATCTCTAAATACTTTTCCCCACAGAAGAGCCCTACCTTCTGGGGATGGGGCAGGAATGACCCTCAAGATCTGCTCTATTTGATTCACTGTTGAAGTTCCAGGAAAAAGAGGTTTCCCAAGTAGCAGCTCTCCCAGAATACAGCCAATGCTCCACATGTCTACACCTTTAGTGTAACTACAAATAAGAACAGAATAGAGTTAGGGCAAAGTCAAGCAACTGTTTTTCTGTACCTGGTATTCACATCACCTACATTAGTTTATTTTGCTAGAGAAACAAGCTTGATGATTCCTTGAATATGAATGCTCAAAGGTTTTAACTATAAAGTGAATGAGATTTGAGAATCATGAAACTGGAAAGCATAAAAGGAGATTTATCCTACTGAAAGTCCATTCTAGGAAACTATAAAAGCAAATATATTAAATGTAAATGCCAGGACAAGGTACTATACACTTTTCATATCACCAATCCTGAAGATACAAGTAGCTGTTTGAAAACAACTGACTTTTCAGGACATAATGTATTTAGAAAGTATTTACAATTATTAAGCAAAGTAAATGCCAAAAAATGGGTAAATGACAGTTTGCAAAACATCCACATTTCAAATTTGGGATACTGAGCCAGCCCGTAGGGGTTTTTTTTCTGATCAATAAGATATTGTATGTTTAAGTCAAAAAAAGGACTAAGCCTGACAAGCTGCTGATTTAACATTTAATTACAGGATAGTTTTTGAGGTTCTATCAAAAAATTCACCATAAATCTGGAAAGGAGAACAAAAGTACTCAACCAAATTTTGCAAAGATGCAGATTTAAAAGGAGAAAGAATAAGTGTAGTAGTAGAAAGGACGACAAACAGATGAACTGATAGTGTATGTAAGTAGGCAATCTAAGAAGCCAGGAGAGAAATATACACATAATGAGATATTTTTTTTATGTTGCAGAACTGAAGTTTAAATGCATATTGAGAAAGTGAGCTGATAACATGACATTGCCTTTGGTGACATGCAAACTGAAAATATTTAAGCTTTTAGACATTAGGTTTTCCCAGTGGGAAGAAACTACAGAATACCACACCTTCACTCAATATTAAACAGTTACCTCCGACAGGAAAGTAAGATCTCAGGGGCTCGGTACCAGCGTGTTGCCACATACTCCGTTAGAGCAGGGTTGACTTGGTCCTCATTTGTCTGACATAAAGAACGAGCCAGCCCAAAGTCACAAAGTTTGACAAAGCAGTCTGTATCCAGCAAGATATTTGAAGGCTGAATTGAACAAAGGAAAATTAATAAGCTTTTTACTCTCTGGATGGCAGAAGATTATTATCAAGTTTCTTTTATTAGTCTAATTCTTTTAATATATTTTCTATTTACTGTTTAACAGAAAACTTGAGTGAAGGATAAATACTGTGACTGAAATATACCTTCTGATCTCTGTGAATAACATTTCCTGAGTGGATGAATTTAGTTGCCTTCAGGAGTTGGTAGAGAATGTAACACTTGTGGATATCGTTCAGCAAATTCCCCTTCTTAATCACAGCATGTAAGTCTGTCTCTGTAATATATTACATCAGTAATATATTTATATCAGTAAAGGAATGCAAATTCCTCAAAGCAAGGCCAGAATAGACCACTGTCCAAACAGTAATCTTTCAAGTGCATCCTCAACAGAAGTTAACACTGTAATTACTAATCATACTGCAGTCTTTCTGTACTATCATCAGTCTGACTTGTGGTTCATGCTACAGTGGCTGTTCTAGTTTTGCATCTTTTGTCATAATAAAATTGCACAGTCTCTTCCATATGCAATTCTCCTGACTCTACAAGCCTTCTAATTTGTTGCTCACTGCTATCTTTCCTTCATCTTAATCAGACAGATCCCATGTAATTATTATTCCTTTTAAAGACTCACTGCTATTCAAATCTATTCACAACTGATACTTGTTTTGAAAAAAGTACTGCTTCTACTTACATGAATATTCATGTAAATAACATGCTATCAAAGCAGAGAACAAAGATAACTCATAGGAGAGGATGTATTTAAATGGGTGATGCAATGCTAAGTCTTACCCATGGACTCAAAGATGAGGTAGATGTCCTTGTCATTCTGAGCTCGGATAACATCAAGCAGCTTGATTATATTTGGATGTTCACCAAATTCCTGCAGAGGGAAGAGACCCAACTGTCAAAAATCATGTCTTGCATGTGAACCATAAAAGGGACAATAACCTATTTAATTTTGTATTTATGCTTGCTCCATAGTATGAAACCAGGCAGGAAATGCAAACAAAAGAAAATCTAGTGTCTGAGAAATGAGTTCTAAAAACCCCTCTATACCATTTGCAAATAAAATCCAATCATCTTTATGCACCTCAGATTTCCTACTGAAAGCAAAGAATGAGTGAAAGCAGAGCGAAGTTGCCATTGACATCCATAACAAACAAATCCAGCCAATTTGAGAGTGGGCTGAAACCCTCCACAGGCTGCCTTGGTTCAGCTGACTGTAATGGGAGAGCAGACAGCAGAGAGACACTTAAATACAAATACCTTAAACTGTAAGCGAACTCTACCCTCACACTTGCAGACTGACAATACTATCAAGATAATTTTCTCATTTCTTATAGGTTATTTAAACATGTTTTATTCCCTATACCTATAAGCACTTCTGCGTAGCCAGAGACAGTGTAGACACTTCACAATATGACAACATTTCATGAACTACCCTGTATATAATATTATAAAGAGCTGCACCATAAAAATCTCTGCTTGTATCTAAAATGAGTGAAATTTTTGTTATTTGAACCAGTAATGTTGACTCTATCTATTTCCATCACAAATTCAGCTATAAACAGTATCAAAAAGCATAAAATTAATCTACCCCAGTACAGTCTTATAACAGCATCATCTTCCTAGATTCTGAGGCCAGGACAAAAATTGGTTGTGATGCATAACATCTAGAAAAAATCACAAACCAACACACTCACCTGCAGCAACCCATGAAAACACACTTACAAAGCAGTAATATACACCCAGGCCATCAAGCACCCTTGCATTTATTCTGAGTACAATATTCAGAATACCCATCCAAATAATCTAAAGAAAATTTTTACCCAAAAGGTATATTTTTCTAGAGATGCATCAGTCTGGACAGTGTTATTTCAGTACTGTTTAAGAACTTATTGTCTTGTCCTGGAGCTGGTAATGGAAAGTTATGAAAAAGTTTCAATCTATACTAAAAAAATCCTACCTTGAAAAACACCTTGTCAGAGCCAGTCCTAGTTACCTTTGCTCAAAGAACAGTGTTCTTAATAAAGTAATTACCTAAACCAACACTCTAAAATGTGGCCTAAAATGTACCGAATAGATCTACAACTATACTGAACAATAAACATAAACACTGCAAGCAGCATAATGACCAGCATATCACATATCACCCAGAAGGGAATCATCAAAATGCCCTGATTCTATGTAAGCACTTCTCAATTAAAGAACTAAACTTCATCCAGCCCACCAATGCCCTTATAATAAACAGAGACTGAACTAAGCAATTGTTATGCACAGGAAGGAATTTGCACAGACAGATTAAGACAAACACCCAGCTACTAATGAAAGAATATTTCTTATGTCTTTCCCTTTATAATCTCTCAGTCCTGAACCTCAAGAAAAAGGTATACAGACCTTCAAAAACAGGAGCAGGAAATTAAAATTCTTAAATCTACTGAGCACCAAAAGTCATTAAAATAAGGACTGAATGGCACATTAGCATCCCTCCCCCCAAATGGCTCATTCTTTCCTTCAGGAGAAATAGTCTACTTTTTCCTCTCCCAATTCTTCCTGCACCAGTCTACTCCAGAAGTGCTACACTTTCACAGATGATCTAACTTAGAGGTAATTCACTTTTAAGGAATTGTTCTCATATATTTTTATCTCTTAAATTTGCAGCTTCCATTTCACTCTTAAAGAATTAAAGGATTAAAAAGCAAAAAAACCTCATCTCTTACCTACTTAAACTTGACATTCTTAGGAAATACCTCTTCCTATGAGCCCTGCCTTGCTTGTGTCCTTAGAAGATCACAGTTATGACAGCATGTCTTAAATGGAAAACAAGGCAAACTCTCCATTTCATTTAGGTGGTTTTGCACAGCCACGGAAACACTGTTTGCCAAGATGGTGCAGAAAAGAAATTAACAGACTTGTCAACATTGATCACCACATTTTGAAAAACAGTGGGAAGAAAATATGTGAACATCAGAGATAATGAAAAATCAGAGATAAGTAGGGACAATGTACGTTACCTGTAGGAACATAATCTCTCGAAACGTTCTCTAGAAATAAACAACAAACAAGTTTATTATCACCTCAACAGAATGACAGAACAGAGCATAGACTTCTCATCTCTAAAGCAGAGGAAACCCTTATATGGCAAACAGGCTAGGAAAAAACCAATTGCTCACTAGTTACAAGTGTGCTCTCTGTCTAGACACTATAGCATAACAACTCATGGGAGAATCAAATTCTGCATGTCTATAAAGACACTTTTTCCTCAGGGATGTCAAACAGTATTTTGTAGATGCCATGATATATGAAGCTTGACATTTATTGCTCCTAATATATCCTAATAATATCCTAATACAGATGTTGACTGCTTTATTACATGCATAATTGTCAAATAAAATCTTTCAGAAACATAAATCCTGAAAATATCTATGAACTCCCACCACACCTTTTAAGACATATTAGAAAGGCTAGAATGATTTCTCACCTGAGCATCTGTTTTGTTCCTGAAAGCATCAAAAATCTTTTTAACAGCCACTATTTCTCCTGTCCTGCGATCAATTGCTTTCCATACAATGCCATAAGCCTAGAGAGAAAAAGGTACAGATGAACTGTGTACTATGCCATTTAAAGCACAGTTCAGACCTTCAGTGTGTAAGTAGAACATGCTCATTAGAAGGACTGAAAGAGGGGGTAATCACCAGCTACCTAGAAGAAAGAGAGATTAGGCCAATGAGCAACAGTTAGTTGAGTCAAGGACTAAGAACAGCTACACTGAGTCCAACCAAATGTCCACAAGGTAAAGTGTCCTGGTTCTCAAAGCAGCCAATAGCAGATGTACATGCTCATGAAGTTCAACAAGGCCACTGTCATGGTTTAAGCCGTAAATCAGCCATGCAGTTTGCTTACTCACTCCCGCCTCTTTCTTCCCCCCAGCTCCCAGAGGGATGGGAAGGAAAATCGAAAGAATGCAACTCCCACAGGTTGAGATAAGAACAGTTTAGTAACTAAGGTATAACACAAACCACTACTGCTACCACCAGTAATAATAATGACAAGAGAAATACAAGGGAAGAGAATATAACAGCTCACCAGGTATACCCAGCCCGACCAAGCAATGAACCCCCCATCCCTTCCTGGGCATGATGTGCTGTGGTATGGAATACCTCTTTGGTCAGTTTGGGTCAGGCGCCCTGCTTCCTCCCAGCTTCCCTTCCTCCCTGGCAGAGCATGAGGCTTAGAGAGTCCTTGGCCAGACCTAACATCACTAAGCCATAACTAAAAACAGTGGTGTTATCAGTGCTGTTCCCAGGCTGAAAGTCAAAAACACAGCGCTGCACCAGCTACCAAGGAGGAGAAAAATGACTGCTACTGCTGAACCCATGAAAGCCACGTGCAAGGTCCTGCACCTGGGTCAGATCAATCCCCAGTATCAAAACTGGGGGAGGAATGGGCTGAGATCAACCCTGAGGAAAGGACTCTGGGGGTACTGGTGGATGAAAAACTGGACATGAGCTGGCAATGTATGCTTGCAGCCCAGAAAGCCAACTGTATCTTGGGCTGCAAGGAAAGAAGAACCAGGTGATCAGGCCTAGTCAGCATGGTCTGCCATTAGGGAATATGGACTTGTCACACACCCAATCAAGGAATCACATTACTACCACCTAAGACTTTAAATACTGTGACTTTGCAGTCGATTGGTGGTGGCAGCTTCAGTGGGCAGATGGGTGCTGAATGTTGACTCTAGACACACACAGGTAGGTGTTTTCCCTTTTTGCCTCTATCATGAGCTTTCCCAAGCAGAGTCTCAAGCAGACTTCAATAAATTCATTCAGGTGGTACAGCGGTGAGCTACAGCTTGAGCTGGGTGCCTCCAGAGAGGGACCCTGAAAAGAAATCCCTGAGCAACCATACTCATGCAATCTAAGCTTCCCACTCCTCACATGATAATTCCAAATACTAACATTAGGGTCTGGGGTTTTCTTGCTCTCCACTGGGTCTCTTCACTGCCTCTAGGCAGGCCATTTCTTCTGTTATCTCTAAGGTTGCAGCTTCTGCTTACAACGGCAGTAAGCTTCCTGGCTTCCTCATGTATATTGCAAATGAACTCTGGGGCCTCCTTTTACTTAAGTAGGTAAAAAGCTCAGCATACCTATGTGAAAGTTCACAGCTTGCAGCCTAAGGTTTCAGCACATCTAACTACTAAGGCTGAGTAAGTTACACTAAGTGACTAACTTCTTTCATTTCTTTACATTTATGAAAGGCAGATCCTGCTTGACCAACCTGATCTTCTATGACAAGGTGACCCACTTAGTGGATGAGGCAAAGACTGTGCATGTTTTCTTCCCATACTTTAGTAAAGCCTTTGACACCTTTTCCCACAGCCTTCTCCTGGAGAGAATGGCTGCTCATGGCTTGAATGGGTAAACTCATTCACTGCTCACTGGGTAAAGAACTGTCTGGATGGCCAAGCCCGCAGGGTGGTGGTGAATGGAGTTCAATTCAGTTGGCACCAGCCACAAGCAGTGTTCCCCCTGGCTCAGGACCGGGGCCAGTTCTGTTTAATCTCTTAATTGTTTAATCAGTGATCTGGATGTGGGGAACTGGGGGCACCCTCAGTAAGTCTGCAGAAAACACCAATCTGGGTGGGAGTGTTGATCTGCTGTAGGGCAGGAGGATCTTCAGAAGGATGTGGACAGGCTGGATCCATGAACAGAAGCCAGTGGGATGAGGTTCAATAGGGCTCAGTGCCTGGTCCTGCACTTGAGCCACAACAACCCCATACAAAGCTCCAGGCTTGGGTAAGAGTGGCTGGAAAGCTGCTCATGGAAAGGGACCTGGGGTGCTGATTGACAGAGCTGAACATGAACAGCTTAGGCCCAGGCAGCCGAGAAGCCAACAGCATCCACACACATGATACCATGATGTATCAGCACCAGTGTGGCAGCAGGGCCAGAGCAGTGACTGTGCCCCTGTATTGGGCACTGGTGAGCCTGCACCTCAAATCCTGTGTTCAGCTCTTGTCTGTCTACAAGAGAGACATTGAGGTGCTGGAGCAGGGCCAGAGAAGGGCAATGGAGCTGGTGCAGGGCTTGGAGCACAGTGTGCTGGGGAAGGGCTGAGGGACCTGGGGGGGGTTCAGTCTGGAGAAGAGAAGGCTCAGGGGGGACCTGATCACTCCCTACAACTGCCTGAGAGGAGGATGGAGCCAGGAGGGGCTGCACTCTGCTCCCGAGGACCAAGGGATGGGACAGGAGGAAGCTGCCTCAGGCTGTACCAGGGGAGCGTTAGATGGAGATTAGGAACAACTTCTTCACTGGGAGGGTTTCTGAAGCACTGGAACAGCCTGCCCAGGCAGTGGTAAAGTCACTGTCCCTGAAGGTATTTAAAAGACGTGCAGATGTGGTGCTGAGAGACATGGTTTAGTGGTGGCCTTGGCAGTGTGAGGTTTATCGTTGGACTTAATGATCTCAAAGATTTTTTCCCAACCAGAACAATTCCATGATTCTATTATTTCCTCCCTATCCATGCAAAACCAGCAATGTACTTGCAGGGAGGCCACCAGGTTCTGCAGCTCTCGGGGAAGTGACATGATTGCCCCCACTGCTGCTTCCCTGATTTCAGAAAGAAGTCCTACCACATTGAAAGACTGAGGAAATGTAAAGTAGGCCCATGAAGCTCTTCCCAGCAGCTACCTCATGTTGTACTAACACACACTCTCAGGGGACATTGCCTGTCTCAGCCTGGAAACTCTGTGTTCAAACCTATTTCCTCCACTTCATGGCACTTCAGGTTCCTTCCCATCAGGGCCTCCATTACCAAGCAACACATCCCTGCTCTCGGGTAAGTTATTCCTCACAATTCCTAGCCAAGAGAATGGAATCCAGGCCTGATGTGCCTCAGCCACGTCGATTAGAAGGAATAGCACAACTCTGAGCTCTGCTGTGAGGGTCCAGCCATCTGCAGGAGGCACAGGTGGATGGGCGCTGTGGGGAGTGAATTGGGAGTGGGGAAAAAAACAGAGCCTTTTCCAAAGCTGTAACTAAAGAGGGAACCACTTTACACAAAATAATTGGGTGCCATGGACTTAACTGTAGGGAAAGAGAATAATCATTCATCTCTCAAAATCTGTTCTTGCACAGCACCTGAGGCTTAATTTGGCCTCAAACTAGTGAGATGCCAAGAAATCCCAACCCACGCTTTTCCCTCCACTCATCAGAAGGATTCCCTTCTCCACAGCAGCTATGTCCTTACCTCCAGAAGCTTGTCCCCAACACGAACCCCTGCACGAGCTGCAGGACCCTCTTCTGACACACGAGAAATAAAGATGCCCTGGAAAGAAGAGTACCTGTTAGAAGAGGTGGAGCCCATCCCTCAATCCCCTAAGAGACCCCTCCACCTAGCTCCACCTAAGAGACCACTCCACCCTGGCCAGCTTAAGGGAAAGGGGAATCCCTCACCAATCTCATACCCTGGCATGTGGGGACAGGACAACCGCATCACCCCATTCATGAGTTGGCTGAAAAGGGAAAGAAATCCCATTGCAGGGCTACCCTACATGTTACAAAGGGGAGAAGAGAATGATGACCCTTTAATCCTTTTCCAGTGGGATAAGAATATGACACAGTTGATGCCACCATGTGTGTGGATGACAACACCATTCTTTTTGCCTTGTGGGTCCTGTATCTCAGGACACCCATAGGAAAGAAGCAGCTTTCTCACCGCTGCTTTTGGTGGCCATGGCAGGGAGGTTCAAGTTGTGATCCAGAGGCAGGAGCTGGCTCAGCCCCTCCAGCCTCTTGCTTCAAGGTGGACCGAGGGCTGCTCCCACCGTGCTCTGGAAGCCCAAACCAGCCACGAAGCTGACACCTATGGACACCCAACCTCCAGCTACAAGAGAACCAGTGCCTGAAAGTGGGTGCCTCAGTGAGTCCAGGGTCTTACCTCATCGTCACCCTTATAGGGGGTGGAGCCCTTGCCCCCCGCGATGCTGATGCCCAGCCCCCCTGTCTGCCGCACGATCGTCAGTGTCAACTGGAAGCAGAAGGGACACAGGGGACAGGTCAGAGCAGGAGAACTCCCAGAACATCTTGCAGAGCAAGGGATGACTTAAAGAACAAGCGCAAGAGAATCAACTTCATGCGCATGCACGCTTGTGTGAGCCATGGCGTCCACGCCTCAAAGGCACCCCAGGCACAAGACATTTTAACAAAGATTCTTCTTCCATTGAGTCCATATCTCAAAACCAGGAGTCAGTTTGCCTGTAATGAACACTCTGAACAAGATGTCCACCACAAAGGAAACTGAGCAGCAGTGGGATGGGGCTGGACAGATAAACAGTAATGGTCACATCACAGATCAGCTCTACCACATGCCTCCCTTTGGGGTGTGATTCCATACAACTGCAGGGAGATTGAGGGTCACCCCAACACAGTGTACAGTAACAAGAGTGGTGCCTCTTCCAGAATACCCTGGACAGACACTTAGCTTTGCTCTACCAAGGGAAATCAATATGTGATCCCAGAAAAGCCATCTGCTTTGTCCTGCTGGCTCCTTCCTCTTCCTCCCTCGGCACAGTCAGGCTCAGGATTGTGCCTGTGCAGTCCAGAAATCTCCTCTACTCCCTATCTCCCCCCGTAACAAACCAAATTATGCCCATTTACAACAAGAAAACTTTTGGTCAACCTTGAACTAAAATTGCTTATATTCAGAACACCAACTGTTCATGTTGCCCCTTCATCAAAGACAGGGAGCGTGTGGTATAGGACACAGGGAAAGGAATGGCATGGAGAGGACTCTCTCAGGGATCTGTCAGGGCCAAGGACCAAGGAGCTGGTGAGTGACAGAAATGTACATAAGAATCCTGGAGAGAACCAAATTTGCTGCCCTCCAGATGTCCCTTCTCTGGAAACAACGTCCAGAGCAGAGAGCGGCTGCTGCAGAGCTGTCTATTTTCAGCATCAGGTCGCTTGGCCCAGGCTGGCCACAGCGCGGGCAGCACAAGCAGCAGGAGATGTGCTTTCCTTAACTCCCCTTCAAATCCCTCTTCATTTCCTACAGTGCCAGAAGCAACAGCCTGTGGGCTTCATGTTCTGCTAAGCTTAAACCAAACCCGAACCACCACCACCACCACCACAGGGAGTGCAGAACTATGAGGCTCTTGCCACTTCCTTTGCTGCCCGGTCAACAAGCAGCTGAAAGCTGCTAGGATCTTCACGAGGAAATCCCTGGTTCTAGACAGAGCACGAGTACGTCCTCCCTGGTGCAAGACCACGAGGCTGAGTAAAATCCAAGAGTTGAAAGACAAGGATAATTCAGGTGAGACAGAAAAACGTGGTAGCCGTAAGGTAAGACTGTATGTTACTGACAGCACACGTTAACCCAGTTATAGATTAGACTAACGCTTCCAATGCCCCATTCCTGGCAGTGCTGGATGGGGCTTGGAGCAACCTGCTCTAGTGGAAGGTGTCCCTGCCTATGGCAGGGCATTGGAACTGGATCAGCTTTAAGGTGCCTTCCAACCCAAACCAGTCTGGGATTCTTGTGGGAAGAAGTCTGTTAGAATCTGACTACAAATACCACTTTTATCCTTCCAGTCTCGCTGGATCCTCATAATGCTCTGATGACTTAGGTCCTTATTTAACATGAGAACTTCTAAAAAGCATGGAAAACTAGGTTTCCAGACAAAGACTGGAGGGTGTTCTAATAACAGGATCCAAGTATTTCCAAGTAGGATAGGTGATGGATTTGCTCAGTGCCTGAATCAGTAGGACAGGATTGCTGGTTTTGACAGTGATAATGTGAGTGGTTACAGAAAGTCACTTCTGGTTGCACACTAAGTTGACTGTGCAAACTAACTGCAAGAACAACAACAAACCCCATGGATTTCCCAAACTCCTGGAAACCAGACCAAAAACAGGGGAAATCTGCCAGAAAAATGGCTGAGGGTTCAGCACCTCCTGTCTATCAGCATACACTGAGAATGCAGAACACCCAGGGGGAACCAGACCCTAATTCAACTAAAGAGAACAGCAAACAGGCTTGAATTGGACATAGATACATTTAGGCTGGAAAGAAGATTTCAAACTCCCAAAGCAAATTAGTTCTCCATTAAAACCAGGTACGAACCTGAACTGGTAAATATGTGCTTGAAGTCTGAAAAGAATCATGGACGTGAATATGGACCTGAGCAAGAAGGAACTGGATCCAGCAGCTTGTAGTGGCCTTAAAGCCGATCCAGTTCCACACTTCAACCCAGGTGCTGCTGCTGGTACTTTCCCTGCCTCTCAAAATGAGCAGCCGACGCTCTGGAACCGCAGCACGCACCACCCTGCTGGCCCAGGGAGCAGAGCTCCCACCCGTCCCTGCAACGCCTCTGGCCCGCGGCTTCCCTGGGTATTTCTCTTCTTGCATTCTTTCCCCTCGGAGCAGGGCTCCAGCGGCAGCAGCGGCAGCAGCAGCTCAGCCATCACTCACCTGTGACCCCACTTAACAAATACACAGCTTAACTGATCCTGGCTCCTTTCGTAGCGAGGGCAAAGCCCGCATTAAGTGGGCAACGTTTCTTCCCAGTGCCTCCAGGCAGAGCAGCATCCATGCCCTCCACAGGAAAGTGCCACTGGGGAAGGAGAAAAGCTGCCACTCACCAACCTGAACTGCCACTGGGCACCCATTTTATCACTGATGGCACCAAAGCACAAGCCAGGAAGCAGCTGTATCTCCTCTGTCTGCAGGGAACACACTCCAACAAGGACTGATTCCACCTTAACCTATTTTTCATACATTTCTTAATACAGCCATCTTTTAACAGATTCACCTGACCCCGTGAGACTTTCCAACTTGTTAAGTGTTCTACTAAACAAAGGACGGCTACTAAGAGGATGCAGACTCCCTTTTTATGAGGAGTCACAAGGAAAAGACAAGGGGTGAAAGGCACAACTTATTCCTGGGGAGATTCCTGTTGGACACAATGGGAATTTTTTTCCCAGTGAGAACAATCAGCCATTGGAATAATCCCCCAAGGGAAGTGGTGACTCCCCAGCGTTAGACACTGTTAAGAGCTGGCATACCTCAGGGTTCTGGGATATGTTGTCTAGGCCATGCTTTGCCTAGAAAGGTTGGATCAGATGATCCTTGAGGTCCTTTCCAACCTGGGATGCCATGATTCCATGAAGCATACACCATTCTGAAGCCACTAGAAATGCTGCACCCATGGATGGGCTACTTGTCAGGAGCAGCCAAGGACATCTGAGCATCGTCCAACAAACTTGAATCTGCTGCACCTTGCAACTGCCTGCTGAGGGCTTTTACAGCTTGGTCGTGACAGGGGCACAGCAGACACAGAGGCAGTGAAGAGATATCCACAGGATCCAACTGCCAACACACGGAGCCCTTGTACTTCAGAAGGCACTGGAAGACCGAATTGTTCTTCCAGACATACCCAGGGGGGTGCAGGGTTAAGGGCTTTATTTCCAGAAGGCAGCAGGTTTCTGCATGCACAGACAAGGGTTTGCAACTTGTGATACATCTGGATGTGCATGAGTGTCTAATCCCTGGACCTACATCACTTGAAACTTTAAATGAGACTGAGATGACACAGAAAATGCAATCATGTGATAAATCCTTCTGGTTCTGATCCTAGGGCTTCATGGAGCAGCTCTGCTCTGGAGCCAGGCTGAGAGAGCCGGGCTGCTTCAGCCTGAAGAAGAAAAGGCTCCTTAAGGGGAGACCTCAGAGCAGCTCCAGTGCCTAAAGGGGCTGCAGGAAGCTGGAGAGAGGCTCTGGACATGGGACAGAGGGATGGGATGAGGAGTAACAGCTTCCAAATGGAAGAGGGCAGAGTTAGATGAGGTCCTGGGAGGAAGTTCTTCCCTGTGAGGGTGGTGAGGCACTGGCACACCAGGCTGAACACTGAAATAGCACTTACATCGTGCTGTTAAACTATGAGATCACACAGGGTGATGGCTGTAGCCATCAGCTCATTCCTAGCACCAGTTCCAGAACAGTAACTGAGAACGTGCCCCTTCGCCAGCAACCAGAAATAGCACTTGTGCCAAACAGCTGAATCCCAGGAGATCTGGGTCGCTCAGAACCAGCTGGAACCCAAAGCCAGAGCAATTCCCTCCTCTGACAAGAATCCCAACCTTGCTGGTGAACTAAAATCAAGGACTTAATATGAGACTATTGTAACCCATGAAACTTGTTCTCACAGGACAGGACACGATGTTCGCTTTAAGTGTGTAAGATACAAGCTAAGAACTAACAGAGGTCCAGTTCCAGTCATGGGAGACAAACCAAGGGGCTGGGTTCAGCTTCAGCTTACTCTGAATAAGTGACAGCAGAAGTCTCATCAGTTCCATATGAGGGGAGGCAGGACCTTCAAACACAGGAGGGGAAGGAATTTCAGGTTTTCATACCATTAATAACCTTCCATGAAATGATTATTCCATGTCTGTAACAACAAAGGAACTCAGGATACACAGTGGAACTTCAGCAGCAGGCTTAAAAAGATGCTGTTTAATATAAAGCACAATAAATTTCATCATTTCTTACCACTAAATACCATGGAACTGAAATGTATAAAGGATTGGAGAGATAACAGAGTTTCACCGACAGCAGCTCCACTGTGCCCAGTATAACAGTCCAGAAATCTCAAACTACAGATTGCAAGGAGCTGGGAAACACCAGTGAAACAGTCCCCAGGTCCTGCTCAGGGCTGTGCTTCCTCATCCCTGGAGGAATCCTCTCACAGCCCCCACTGGAGATGTCTTTATACAGACACCACGTTCCCTTCTCCTGGAACACCTTAACAAAAGGGGGTTCTTACCCAGCTCAGAGCCCCGAGCCCCAGCAGCCACAAGGCCAGGGCACTGACTCCCCAGGAAAGATGAGAAGAGCTAAATCTGGCCTGCTTCCATCAGCAGCAGCTTGTGAGGACAAGGGATGGGCTGGAAATGCCACTGATGGGGTGGAAGGTGGGAGATCGCTGCAGGAGGGGTGGACAGCTAAAACCAACCATGGAAAAAGATCCTGCCCTGGCAGAGAAGCAGGTCAGGAGCGGGACATCTCCTGCCTCTGATGTGATCTCTTCCTCTGTTCAGATGGCATTTAGTGCCCAAGGGAATGGTCACTGGCAAGGCAGAGATGGCAGGGATCAGGCCAGAGCCAAGTACTTACTCACTGAACTCCTCTGCACCCAGTTTAGTGCTAAGCAGAGAGTAGCAAGTAAGAGCAGTTTGCTGGTGTCAGTGACTAACAGCACACTGAGAGCAGGTGCACCAGGCAACCTGAATGCTACCTGCTCTGGTGTCCTCCTGCAGATCCCCTTCCCAAGGAGACTCCAACATTTCACTCAGTGGGAATGAAGGAAGGATGCATTTTTGGAACATTAAGTATGAAGACTTTTGAGCCACAAATAAAACAAGGTTCCTACAGATACAATTAATCTTGATGTGAATATATACAGATATGCACATGCAGCTATCATCGGAGAAGAGAAGGCTCCTTAAGGGGAGACCTCAGAGCAGCTCCTCGTGCCTAAAGGGCCTACAAGAAACCTGGAGAGAGGTTTTGGACAAGCGCCTGTAGGGACAGGCCAAGGGGAATGGCTTTAACCTGCCAGAGGAGACTGAGATGAGCTCTTAGGCAGAAGTTCTTCCCTGGGAGGGTGCTGAGGCGCTGGCACGGTGCCCTGTGTCCAACCTGCCCTGTTCAAGGCCAGGTTGGACACAGGGGCTTGGAGGAACCTGCTTTAGTGGAGGTGTCCCTGCCTGTGGCAAGGGCTGGAACTGGATGAGCTTTAAGGTCTCTTCCAACCCAAGTGAACCTGTGATTCAATGATCATCTAGATAAGAATCCTGCATCATGATATGTACAAATATTTATATCTCTATATGTGTGTCTGTAGAGATACAATTTAATCTCAATATAAGGAAAAAGTGCTTACACTGAGAACAAGTGTTCACTGGAACAAACTCCCCAGGGATGCGGTGGAATCCCCAGCAGTGGAGGTTCAAGATGAGATTGGTCCGAGCACTAGATCATCTCACTTAGGTTCCCTCTGGCACCAAAGGCTGGATCTTCCAAGGTCCCGTCCAACCTGGGCTGTTTTATGATTCTTTGAGTAGCTCTTTCATCAATGAATTCCAGAAATAGGGATTGAAGAAGCTAGTCTTTCTTTTCATCATGGCAGGCACCCCGATTTGCGACAGGCATGGTAACACCAGGAGGGAAAGAAGGGATCCTGAAAGCAACTATAGAATGCAACAGGACAGAGTCCCTCTGGAAATGAAAACATTCAACTTCTTAGATAAAGAGAAACAAAATGAGTTCTGGATGTAGCTACCGATCCTTGAGCCATTCCCAGAACTGGAAACAGGACAAAAGCCTAAACATGGAAGTCATAGAATCATAGAATAGTTAGGGCTGGAAAGGACCTTAAGATCATCCAGTTCCAACCCCTCTGCCATGGACAGACACCTTGCAGGGACACCTCACACTAAACCATGCCACCCAAGGCTCTGCCCAAACTGGACTTGAACACCACCAGGGACGGAGCATTCACAACTTCCTGGGCAACCCATTCCAGTGCCTCACCATCCTTACAGAAAAGAATTTCTTCCTCATATCCAATCTAAACTTCCCCTGTTTAAGTTTGAATCCATTACCCCATGTCCTGTCACTACAGTCCCTAATGAAGAGTCCCTCCCCAGCATCCTTATAGGCCACCTTCAGATGCTGGAAGGTTGCTGTGAGGTCTCCCCGCAGCCTTCTCTTCTCCAGGCTGAACGGATCCAAGTTTCTCAGCCTATCTCCATACGGGAGGTGCTCCAGTCCCTGATCATCCTCATGGCCCTCCTCTGGACTTGTGCCAACAGTTCCATGTCCTTTTTATGTTGAGGACACCAGAAC
>JAOEHX010045159.1:87333-105314 GCA_025448015.1 Bolborhynchus lineola | reverse complement strand
GACAAATTTTATTTATCTGTATTTACAAGAGCACCCGAGTGATGCTGTATCAAAAGGATGGTCATAAGGTTTTGGAATAGGTTTGGGAGCGATGTTCTGAACTAGGTTAGTGTGAGATTGTACAAGAGAGTGTGCTAGTCTGCTGCCTGCGTGGCAAAACACTGCAAACCTGGGACTTTGCTCTGACCGAGGAGTAAATGTGATGTAGAAATCCTCCATAATCAGTGACTCTGACATTCACCACTCTTGTTTTTATATTCTGAAAGGGTTTGAGATAAACAGCACATACCTAACCAGGTGTGTAGCACACCTGGTGCCTGTATATATGTGTGTGTATTTCTAAATTGTCGAAGTCTAACATCACTGCATACTGATATAATTAGATAGGTATGTTACTGCTGTTTCCATGGCTTTTGGAGTGTTATATACAGCCAGTAGTAAAAAAAATGAATAATTACTCTGTTACTTAATTCTAATGTAATTTCTGAAATAACCCTGTATATTCCCCGACGCTTTTAGTTGACTTTAAAGCCTGAAATAATAGCCAACCAATGCCTCTAATCCACCTGTTTACTTTTTTCAAATATATATATTTGTATATAGGATCACTGGTTATCTGTACTAACAATGAAGAAGAGTTTTTAAAACAGCTTTTCAGTTACTCAGTGTTATCTGGAATTTGTCTTGGAGTAAGACTTCAGACTTGGCCCTGCAGAGACAATTATGTTCATAATCTTATGCTACATGTAACTACCTCCTTATTTATAGCATAAGCAAGGATGACTGAAATATGGGAATGGACACAGTGTTCTCTATGCCCTTTTGTTTTCGGTTTCCTTTGTTTCCTTTTTCTAAACTGCCACCCTGGGAGTTTGTCCTTTCCCAGTGCAATGATAGCTGTGTGAGAGGTTAGAGTTGGGTTCCTCAGTGCCATGTTTGGTTGTGCTCCTGCAGTACAGCCCATGTGCCAGACCGCACACTTTAGCTTGGGGTAGAGGTGATCCTTGGTCATCCTATCTAGTACAAGGATGTTTGATTCCTACAGTTCTTGCTTTTTCCCCCCAAACAAAATTCTATTGTCTTTGTGTGAAACCAAAACAGATGTTCAAATTATATGTGCATTAGCATACAGTAAGTCCATCCAAAGCAAAGAAAAAGCTCTGCTGGGCCTATCCTGTGTTAGAGGCATAGCAGTGTCTTTGTGCACTGTGTGGGAACTGACAAGACTGTCTTGATGAAGAGATTGGCAGCAGAAGATTAATAATGTATAGATAAAGAAAGAGTGTTATCTCGTGGTGGTGTTTTCAAGTCATTGGCAAATTTCCCTTCAACTCCAGCAGAGATGGGAGTTGAGCTGATATACTTGCCTTTTTATGGACTGATTTCTCATTTCAACTCAGAGATAAAGATTTTTGGAGGGGAAAGCCAGTGACTGTCAAGACAGAAGATGGCTGTAAAAGCAGCAGTTGTGTTTTCAGATCTGAGTGCTGTGGGACCAATACATAAATGCTTGAACAGACAAGAAGAGATTTCCAGTCTGATACCATAACTGGAGACAAATAGGGCAGAGAAATAGAAGGGAAAGGCAGGCCACAGGTCTCAGCACAGTGCTGAGAGCACCCAAACCTCAGACATTTGGTCTTGTCTTGATAAGTCACTTCAGTGGCTGAGCAGGTTCATGGAAGAATGCTTATCAAAGCAGTGTCAGCCTCTCTGAAAGAGGGGGAAAATGGCAGCTAAAACACAGTCTATAATCAAAACCAGATTCAAACTGGCATCTAAAGCTTTTCAAAAGACCTGCTGCCTTCACATTTTGCTGCCTTTCACACCTTTCTAAGTTGCTCGTGCAAACCCTGCAAAGCTGCAATTTGCTTCTGAGAGACACTCTGTTTTCTTCAAACTGAGAACTTCTCTGGCCTTTGCAACTTTGCAGTTCTTGGCAGAATCCCTCCCTGTTTCTTTCTGTTCCTGCCCTGTGTGGGAAGAAGCCCTGTGGAGAGGACAAGAAAGGTAAACAGAGTTGAGCAGAACTGGTTCAGAGAGGCTTTCCATCAGGGAAATAGAGGCCTTGTGCTGGAAGCCAAGTGTCCTCAGCTGGACCACATTTCAGCTCACTCTCCCCTCTTCCGCACTCAGGAAGGATTTAAACCTTTCCAATACAAGCTGAGGGTAATAGCCGGAGTAGATCTTGGATTTCTATGGATTTTGGCTCAGATCAGGCTTCTTCCAACTTCACAAGGAAAGTGCACTGATAGCTTGATTTATGCACCCACCTTTTGCTGGAGCTTTATGAACGCTTTCATGACACAGCTTTTCCAGCAGTATGTGCTGGCTTCACAGCCCAGCAGATGTGTACGGCCAGGTGCCATACAGCTGATGACAAAAGGTGTGGTGACAGGGGTGACTCTGTGTTTCTCTGCTCTTCCTCACAGTGTCCCACAGCTAAGCTATGCTGCCAGTATGGGAACTCTTCTGTAGACTAGAGCTTCATTCTGAATGTTTTCTTCCATTTTATTGAGTTAAGTCATATCATAAGGCAAACTGACAGGCACTGGAGATAGCATAATGCTGTGACTGTGGTGGGGGAAGAGTAGAGTTGAGGGCTTATTCTGGTTGCTATTGAATCAATCTCCTAAGAGACTATGGTAACTGCAACACCTCTGTCTAATACTTAAACAGAGCAAGAGAAAAGAAGCTGCAGTATTTTCTGGCTTTCTTGCAGCACTCTAATACTGTACTTAACCTTCCCAGCTTCATTGTGCGAGCTCTGCTTGTGCTGGTGCTGGGAAACCTGCTTTCTTCTGTGTCCTGCTGAAAGGCTTCAACAGGTACATTTACCTATGCTTTTTTACCTCTACTTGGAACAGTTGGTATTCCCACAGGAGAACCAGGAAATTCTGGCATGCTGGACAATCAGCGAATGTCACTGCTGAATATCTTGGGGTACTGAAGGCTTCAGTCACTGCTCTGTGAAAAGGCTTCTTGAGCGAGGGACTAGGAGGCCTAAGGAGGAATTTGTGAATTCTGCTCTACCTAAGCAATAGGGTTGTTGTATACAAAAGGCCTTAGCTCTGCAGCAGAACACTTCACCTTGGATACCCTCAACCAGCCAGCCCTATCTAATCAAGTGGAATTCCCCTTTGATTTTTAATTACCTGTCTTCCAAATTTAGTGTTTCCTTTTTTAGAGGATGTTGTTGTGCTTTGAAGGCACAAAGCTAAATTTTTTGAATATTTATTTCTCTGTCAAGACTCAGCAGCAGAATGTACTGCACAGGGAATTCTGTAAAGATACTCATTTTCTCTGAAGGGAGATTACTGATTTGCCCTCTTTCACTGTAGATCCAATATTCTTGTCAGAAACACAAAAAGCATGACCCAGCACACCAAAAGGATCTTCAAGCAGGTAACTGTCATGGAAGCCAGTGTAGGCAGAAGAACAGGAGTGGTGGAAATAATAGGGATAATTGATAACATGTTCCTAGAGATACTGAAAGGAGGGAACGGGCTACACCGAAGTGACAAAACTGCACATTGTCCAGAGGCAGCAAGATAGCTGCTCCCTAAAGGAGGACAAGCTGGGAGAAGAGGCTTACCTCAGTTGGGACAGCAGTGGGGTGCAGTGCTGCAGGGTATGAACATGAGGGCAGAGCTCAATGGGTCCACCAACATTCCCAGACCAGGCAAGAGGTGAACAGATCTAGGGTCCACGCAAGGAATACAGTCAGGAGGAAAAGGATCCAAGGGGCCAGAACTGGAGCTGGACACAAGGTTACAACATGGACCCAAAGTACATTCAGGAGCCAGAGACAGAACTGGAGACAAGCAACAGGGTAGCACTATGCCTATGCAAGCCAATAATTTGCACTTACTTCTTTTCCAATGAATATGCCCTGTGATTTTGCTCACTCTAAAGTACTCCTGAGTCTTAAAGTACTCTAGAGTCTCACTTTGTGTCCAGAATGCTTTGGATGCTGCATGACAGGAAAAAGATGTCAACTGAGAACAACATGGTGTCTTCCCTAACAGTCACTTATGATAAAATTATCCATTACTTTCAGTGAAACATTTGCTGGATTGTCTTCTTTTTAAATGGAATTTCATAAGGCTGTCTTAATCTCTCTGACCTAATTTAAAATAATCAATAACCATGCTAGAATTAGTGGGGGTTGGATTTTATTCAGTGCAGTGCACAGGTTTTTGAGACAAATGATCATTTGATCTTCTTTTGATGAATGGTATTATTAGAAAAAAAATGCTATCTAGGCAGGATCTGGTTTAAGTATCATCCAATGTTTATAAGATAAAATTTGATGGTTTTGTTACCACATGTATTTTTCCTAAACCCTCAGATTTATCTAGCATAACAGACCAGCTTGTGTTGAATTGGCTCAAGGACTGAAGCATGTACATTTTGTTAACATAGTGTCATCTTTATGATCTATTTTTTTTTTTTGTCTGGTGTTCAGGGGAGCAGCATGTGCCATGTAAAATTTGAGGATGCTATTGGATGCAGCAAGATCAGAAAAAATAATAACTATTCACAAAGCTCAGCACATTACCATTATCACAGGTAGCATTTCTCCTTTTGCAAAGCATTTCGGAGGCCAGCTTTTTAAGAGCAAGGTATAGTTCTTACTGTTTATTCTTCTGTTATCTCTGTTCCACACCACTAATCATGTTTTATTTATCAGTCAAATTTTGCATTATTAATGGAGAATAAAATTCAAGGCGTAGTTTCTGAAGAACAAACCCTCTGCTCTTAGCACAGCCATTAGATTATCCCTCCAATAGTCTTGTTCTCCTTTTCCCTTTGCATGGTACATTATTTCTTCTAACCTGGCATTATCCTCAGAAATGTTTGACTTTTTTTCCTGGATTTTGAATGGGCAAAGTTACCTATAAAGAACTTAGTGTCACCTCTCTAGCTTGGGTAAGAGCAAGAACTGCTGCTTCTTGAAGTCAGCACCTGGGAGGGTTGGAGGCCCCTTGGTAAAAGGCATGTAATGAAGTTGTGCTGAAAAGCAAAAATCATCTGAGAGCAGAAAGTAGGACAATCTTGTGCATATGAAGTTGTGATCCTCCAAGGAGAGCCTGTGAGTTAATTATTGTTAGGTTTTCAGTCTCTGGAGTCTCTTGACCATGTCTTCTTTGCCTTCCTTCTTGACCTGTCAGGGTCTGCCCATGTGGACTTCCTTGTCCTGCAGGTCCCTCAGCTTTCACCTACAGCTTTTCACGTACATGCCCTCAGCTTTGCAGTGGAATGAACAGGCTTGTGATATGGCTTACACTAAATTAAGTTGCTCGCTCCCTGCTCCCTTGTCTCTTCCATCAGAAGGTAGTGCAGACATCCCTAGAGATGAGGCAGAGAGCTCTGGAAGACATCCTTGCAAATGTGAGACTAGAAAAGACTGGATTTTGAGAGTAAGAGTGAAAAAAGAAAAGTTTAAGTGATCAGCTCCTCTCCAGTGCTCTGCAGATTCCCTGGCTGCTTGAGAGTTCCAGGCTTGTGAAACCAGGGCATTTAAACAGATGCTGAACACTGACTAGTGAGTTCAGGTGTTTTAATGCTGCAGTGTGTAAAAATGCTTTAGAGGGAATAAGAGATTAGATATAGTGTATGGAAATTAAACAGCTTTGACATGTCTTTAGGCACCTGATATAGGAGCAGCCAAAACCTCTAATTGCGTGAGAATTTGACTCCACAAGTACATAGGGAAGCACAGCATCACACTTTCCTTTTAGAGGAAAAAAGTGTTAAATATGCTGTGATTCAACAGTATTTCTATATATATATAAAAGAATTTTTCCATCTGCTTTTTGTTCTGCATACAGAGAAACATCAAAGACTTCCTCACTGTTTATTTTTAGAAATGAATGTATAAAAACATATATACAACTGTACAAATACACAATGTTGAACAGCGAGGTGTGTGTGTACATATATATACATGCATACACTAAATCACAGTTGGGTGGTGGATCCAAAACTACTTATTGTGTAGTAAACAAGCACTACGTTTCAGTCCTCAGCACAAAGCACAGTCTCTCAGAAAGTACCATTGAGTTAAGAAATTAGATTTTTGAACAACTGGAGAAACTTTCCATGCAGGAAGGTCAGGAAAGGTCCCCTCCTGCTGGATGCACAGTGGCTAAACACAGCTCTGGCCCTTCTGGGCTGCAGTGATATGCCTGCAAACCTTGCTGGGAATGCTGCAGAAACTGCACACTGCCTGTTTGGATCCACCGGCAGCAGTTTTCTGATTCAAAGTACTGTATCACTCCCTGGCACACATACTTTCCTTGGCGGAATCCCTCAGTGCCTTGGTGGCTGTGCAAAGCTGACTGAACACGGGAACTTCTGCACCTTGTTCATCTTGTGTGCAGGATGAACGAAGGCACATCCAAAATCATCTTGTTGCCTTTGGAGTAGTGACAACTCTTCGACATATGGAAAGGGGCCAGCTACCAGACCAGCTCAGTTTTCCTTGTTTAATCTCTTAAGCATATTTTCAAGCTTAACTGCTTGAGTGGCAGAATCCCCATCAGCAATTTAAAAAAGCAATTATTTTGAATCTGTTCAGAAAATATTTTTATCTGTAAGATTCTGCCCAGCAACTGCATATTCAAAATGGTACAAATCACTCTAAAATATTAATTGATAACATTTGTGACCTTAAAAACTTTATTAAGAGTAGGACATAAGGCATGCACAGTCTCATTCTGGCCGGGGGGACACAGCATGTTAATGAAAGAGTGTTAATTATCACAAAGATGATAGAAAAATCTTTAGTGGAAAAGTTCCCTATATGACTGGTTGTGCACTATGACCTTCATTTAGCATAAAAAAATCTGCAAATCCCTACTGGAAAAGTCACCTTTTTCATACAACTCTTTTCTTCTGAGCCACCATAGCAAAGACATGAGTGGCAGCTCTGTTTCCTCTGATCTTCCTGCTACTAACAGTTCAGTTTTCGTAAGAACCATCTATTGTCTGTAGTTAGTGAATGACATTTAGGAAAATTTCCATTTGTGTTTTTCTGTGCATGCAGTGAAAATTCCTACATCCTCCACTGGGTACTGCAGCTTCAGAGAGTAAAGAGACCCATTGGCTTGCCTAATTCACTGTGCCTGCCTTTCTCCTGCTCAAGTTCATCCTGTTTTTCAGAAGTGTTTACCTGACTAACACATGCGATTACTGGTGTGTGCGTAAGGCTCAGTTCAGTCATTGAATGTTCTCTGAACTAGTTCCCTCTAGATCAAAGCTCCCACATCCTCCCACGCCAGATCAGCCTCCTGCTGAAGTTGGTGCGACTTTGGCTGTTAAATTTGGCCTGAAAGCACATTCCTGGAGCGCAGAATTAGGTGTAGGCTCCAGTGCTTTGCTGCATCAGGACCTTAGTTAGAAACAGAACCTGAGCCCCCATTTTTTCACATTATCAGTCATTTGTGAATTCCTTATAATTTTTTAATGACTTTTGCAGAGAGCAGTCAGATGTTATTAAAGTTTTACTGAATTAAATTGGAGAAACTAATTTTGCTCTTAGTATTTTATTTCAGTGTGTAACTTGATTTTAAAGAAGCACTTTGTATTGCGTGGCTATTTCTATTTGCTTTATAACCATAACATAAGGGTTTCCCTGGAGTCATGGAAAAATTACCTTCTATGTCCCCTATCTAATTAACACCATGTATGCTTCCTAACTCCTTATAATTCACCCCTGTGCACCGTATATAGAGCATGATTGGAAAAATAATTTGAAGCAATGGGAAAAAAATGCCTTTTGTGATATATATGATATGTCCAAATACACCTCCAATCGAATTAGATTAAAAAAGAAAGGACAGCAGCATTAAGATATCTGATGTTGAAAAGAGACACCAAAGACTTAATTAAAAAGTGTGCTTATGTTTTTAAAGGCAACTGCGTTTAAGGCATGGTAATGAAATCTTGAATTGCTGTATAGCTCTGTGACCTGTCTGTGCTGGGGCTATGATTGCTTGGCTCCCCAGTGAGAGCCCTGATCTAGTGTTCAATGGGTCACAGGGGAGCTGCAAAGCTCCTGGCACGTTCTGGAGGGTCACAGGTTTCCAGGAGGGAGCGCAGTCAGATAGTCCACAGTTAATTGCAGAACTGGTATCTATCGTGAGGATATGGCACATGAGCCTCTGCATTTGAGTAAATCCAAGTCTTGCCTCACCGCTGAGGGGATGGTAAGACTTTAAACCATTCTAACTAGATCGTAAGTGCTGCCTGACCAGGCTGTGGGGATTTTCCATCTTTCTTTTTTTTTCTTTTTTCTTTTTTTTTTTTTTTTTTACTCTTTTCATTTCTCCCTGGAGCCTGGGGCATTAATATGATTTGGAGAGAGAGCAAGTATCAGTGGACTCAATTCTTGCTAGTGCATCAGCAAAGGAACCAAATTCCAAATGAAGAGGTTAACCCCTTACCCTCTGCAGATTTACTGAAGTTAATCAGATCATGTGAGCATAAGCCAGGGCACTGCTGAAGGCAAGAGGCTGGATTTTTCATCCTGAATAAATTACACAGGGCGGCAGACAACTGTGGCACACACAAGGAACTGAATCAGTCCACAGTCTTTCGGTAGCAGCACTTGTCACGCTAGCCAAAGGCAACGTTTGCTCATGCTGCAAAGTTTCACTTTTTCTAGGACCTGTCACATCGGGACTCATTTCTGACCTTCCACCCCTTCATGTGAGATGGGCACTCCTCCATCTTCCCTGCAGAGAGTCAGCTCATGCAGGACCCTGTGAGCCTCTTGCTTTCTGATATTGCTCACTGCTGGTCTTTCCTCTGCAAGGCTTTTCACCACTGGGTGTTTTTAAGGTCACATTGCATTTCCTTACCAGAGGAAGAGAAGGAAAAGATAAATATATAGTCATCTTTCCTGTACTTGCACTTAAAAAATAAAATAAACATTCCTTTTTTTTGCTTCTCAGAAGATGTGGTATCATTTCCTGGAAGGAGAAAGAGAGGGAAGAAGGCTGAGAAGAAAGGTAACTAGGAAAACAAATGCTTTTGATTTAAAAATAAAGAAATGTATGTGTTTATTTTGTCCAGGAAAATTAAGATGTACATCCTTTCCAGAAACCACAGATTTTTCACTGGAAAGGAAATAAAAAGGAAATAGAAGTTCCTCAGAAGTTCCTTTCTGATGGTTTTGGGGAAAGTGAGTAAAAACGATAAAAGCAATAGAAATTTTCTTCCCTGTATTATTTGGTACCAGACAGTTCTCTGTTCTTTTGCAGACACTCAGGGAGGAAAGCCTACCCTCCTATCTCTATCCTGGAGTGGGGACTACTATTCAGCCATCACGGGTCGTTGTCTGACCACCCCCAGAGGGTCATGTTCAGATCATCCCATGGCAGTCCTGCACTGCAGCCAGGGACTCTGCACTGCTTCTCTACATGTCTCTATATTCCCCGTGCACTGACATAGAAATAGTCATTTGCTGGTGTAAGTCTACAGCCAACTGACTTCAGCTTAGTTCATCTGATCTGCATCAGCTACGGATATGGCCCTGCCCAGGGCAGGGGATGTCCGTGCACACTGAAATTGATGGAATTACTCCAGACTGATACTCATGAACATGAGTGCAGAGACTGTGAAGAAACTGTTAGGCTTATAATCTCACTTGGAAAAGTGGACTTCAAAGGTGTCTGATAGACGTTTCACTCGGGGTAAGCAAAGAAAACACAACATTTGACAAATTGGTTAAAGCTTCAAAAAAAAAAGATGTAAAGTGTATACTGGTGGCATACATATGGGGCTTAAGGGATATAACTCCTGCATTTTGGGAGGAGTATTTTGCACCAGAAATGAGTGGTTTTAGCAAAAGGCAGCTACAATGAATGTACCCACTTCAGCAAAGGTTACCAAAATTAAGAAGTTGGGTTTTTTCCCCTCCTCAGTATAAACCCAGGCAGTTCTTTCTGCAGCCCAAGATGTCTTTCATGTAGGGCCTTGAGCGCAAACTCAAAAAAGGTCGGCACCATCCCTTCCATGAATTCTGGTTTTTTTTTTTTCCTTCAGGAGGAAGAAAATCTGTCCTGAACATCCATTTTCCTTTCTCTTGTCATTCTTTTCATGTCCAAAAAGCCCTGCCTCTCCTTTTGTTTTCTTATTTTCAGATGTGTAGGATTTAAGAGACCACCCCTCGCTTACCAATCTTGCTCCTGTTCTTTTCCTGCATGGATTACAAGGCGTTTGCATTGGCAGCTTGGTCACTATGCCACGAACATGTGAGGTGCTGGAGGACTCTGCTCTGCATTCGGAAACACAGCAGATACTTGACACACTAAAGGAGTCAAGTGAGCAGTGTGAGATGTCTATTAATTGAGAAATGCATATTTCATATGCTGAAATGGAGCAGAGGGAGAAATTAGTTCTAGGGAGCTGAAAAACAGGTCCTGTTGTCTGAAGCCCATTCACCCTTTTGCTGAGGAAAGGGATCCGTCACAAACCAAATTCATTCCTACATTAACCAAATTGCCTACTTCATTGGACATACCTCTTAAGAAATCAAATCTTTCCAGCTCTAACCTGCAGCTGTCAGATCTTGAATCAAGTATATTGACTATTAAACTTGTCACCTGGAAAATTACATCAATATTTTATTCCAAATATGTAGCAGTTGTTTACCGATCTCTTAGCAGATGAAGAAGGTACACAAAGTACTATAATTTGGCATTACATGAAACACACCAAATACCTTCCAAGCTGGATTAAGATCTGCTTTCCTGGTCACTGCAAATACAGCTTTGTGCCTGCAGAGCTCTTCCTTTCACCAGGGACACTGGTATATGATCATACAGCATGACACTAGTACTGTTTGAACATGCTTTGCTTATCAGTAATAATGGGCTGATGAGCAGAGCTCACTAGAAATTGAAATTTTGGAAGGAAAAGCATGTAAAAATATGACCAAGTTACATTTCAAGATTCCCCACACAGTGGAAGTAAAAGATAAAAGAGAGAGGGACTAAGCAGAGCGAAAATTTAGACAACTTTAGATTTTCATCTTTTGAAGCTTTTTAATTTTTTAGGCTTATTTATATTCTTGGCTAAAAGCATCCCTCAGCCCTGGTTTTCTAATAATCTAGGTCGGGTGTGTGTCTTGGCTTGGTCTGGATTTTCCTTCCATGGAAACAAGCATCTGGTAAGGATGGCCATATGCGCCCAAGCTGCTCTTTGGGACAGGTTGAGGAGTTGGGTGTTTGTATAGTTTTTCCATCTCACCCACTCTACAAACAGCTTAAGTTTCTTGGTCTGCCCCAGAGTTTGAGAGCTTAGGGACTTCCAGGCTCCCCATGCCCTGCAGCCCAGTGAACCAAATGGGAGACTGGGAAAGGCCAGAAGGCAAATGGTCAACCAGAGAAAATGGCCAAAGTGCTGTAAGGCTGAAGATGTTTCACGTCTGGCTTCCCTGTGGCTGGTGAGATGGTGCCCCTTGACAACAAGCTAACACCTGTTTTCCTCTTCTTTTGCAAAGTCACGGTTATCCTGACCAGGACTGTGGTCACTTAGGTCTTCCATTACAAAATATTCTACCTTGAAAGGTTCCCTGAAGAATTGAGAAAATAAACTAATTGATTTTAATATACTGAGTCACCCTAACAATGCCTCAGGTCCTGCAGGGCTGTGAGGAGTACAAAGCAACCCCATGGAGCTCTTCTGTTTGGAGACAGGGAGGGAGATGGGGCTCCCTCTTACCACTTCTCTTTTGCACAGCTGTCAAGCTGGTCTGGTGCATGGGGTGGCTCTCAGAGCAGTCAGATTGTCTGATCTTAAACCCTCTTGAAAGTTATAAAAGTAGAAAGCAAGACAGTAAGTGAAGACACTCACCCAGGTTTGTAGCACCCTGAGATTTAGTGGGAGAGTTCTGGTTACCAAAAATAAATTACTTTCTTTTGGAAGGACCTCCCTTTTTATATGGAAGAGTTAAAACCCAAATTCAGGTAACCAGGAGTTCAGTGTGCTGGAGAGCCAGTTCCAAATATTTTAACTTGATCCCCTTTCTGGTAAAGATCCACAGACAGCTTTTGAGCTATGCACGCTCAGCACGAACTAATGCTGCAGTAACAGTCAGAAGCTGGGCTCAGGCACACGGTCAGGCTGGGGCTCAGCAGAGTGTGGTTTAATTCCTCGAGCTGACATGGCTTTCCTGTGTGATTCTTGGCAGGTCACCAAATCTCCCTGGGCCTCACTCCCTGTCTGCAAAATCACACCTCATGGACCTGCTGCCTCTCGAGAGAGCTGAGGAGGGGCCATTCATTATTATGTGTTTATAAATTGGGAGCTTTCCTTTTGGGCCAGGCCCCCAGACAATCTCATAACACCAATCACAAGATAAAGCAGGCAGATTATTTTAAATAGTCTGGCAGATGTTGGAGAGGTTCCAGCCATGAAGTGGTCGGGAGGTATAACGCAAGCTGCTTGCACAGTGCTGAAAACACACACTGTCCTTCTGTAGCTTACCTCTTGTGAACAGTCCATGATTTATTTATTGAGAGCAGTTTCTGAGTCACTTCTTCTCTACATTATGAAAACACTGAGAAAGTGAGTAATTTTGGGGAGCAGAGCCTGCAGCACTCGGTTCTCACCCTGCTGCCTGGAACAGGATGGGGAGAGCCTAGCAGGTGGGCCTGGAAGAGGGGGTGAGCTGGAGATGCAGCTTGCTTCTTTCCAAGGGTTATCATCTGACCTTGGGAAAGCCACAGCGCCTTTTCAGGAGTCAGACCATAAACTGAGCATGGTGGCCTGGCCTGGCTCAAAGAGTGTTTTTTCTCGCACAGGATGACACCGTTAGAGATGTGAGACTGTGCACTTCCATGGTAACAGGGTCCTTTCAGGAGCCTTGGACAGGGAGCATGATAGAAGTGCAGGTGCAATAACTGACTCTAAATGTGTAAAAGGCGCCTGCAAATGCAGCCACAGTCATCTGTTTCCTATGTTTGCAGTGCATGGGATAAGAGGCAATGTTCTGAAATTATAGCAAGGAAAGACATAGGTTAAATGTTAGAAAAAAGCCTCCTGGAAATGGTGTGTTGAACGCTAAAATGGATTGTCTGGGGAGAGGGTGGACTTCCCAGCCCTGGGATTTTAACCCCGGTTATATGCACATCTGTTAGGGATGCTTCAAGTGGAACTGCTTCAGGCTGCTGTTTTTCTGTCTCAGTACAAAGAGGAGTTGACTGCTTTCATTGAACAGGCTGGCCTTTAGCAGGACCCTCTATTACTGACTGCCTCAGCATATTGGAGTGCAAAGAAGACAAATATTTAATTTGCCTAATTGTTTGCTTTATTCATTTCTATCCTGCTGTTCTTTGATATATTCTCTTCCACCGTGGCACAGATAAGAAAGCTCATTGCTTTCTCCTGCTGTGTAAAATTTGTCCCTCCGTCCATGAAACCCTCTTTTGATTTTGATGCTGTTCCTTGCTGCTTTCCACTCCATCTCCAGATACAGGACAGCCTCCAACCTAAAGGCATCATCTAGCTTTTTTCAGTAGCACATATTTACCAATCAAGTTATTAGATTATGACTGGACTTCAGTCCTCTAGCTGGAAGCTGTTCAAGTGTTCAGGCTTTCTGGATGTTTGGTGTTTGGAAGAGTCATTAGCAAAGCTGGGATCTTGGAGTCTTCCTGAAGCTATAATCTCACAAAAAGGAGCTTCCAGATAATGAAAAGCAAAGAACACAGCACCAAGATGAAAGTCCACCTCTATAGCTGCCTTTCTTTCACTGTTCTCATGATATGAGCTGTAGCAAATATATCCTCTGTGTCACCTCTGGCAGAGCTGTCCTTGCCTGTTTCCACCCCTGTTTTCCTTAGCAGAGTATCTGTATAGGCAGTTCCCCTTCTCCCTTCTCTCCCCTCTCCTCTGTGAGACTTCAGTCTGGGTTTTGCTCTTGCCAGGTGCTCTACCCTCATGCAGCCACCTACTTTCACAGCTGGTGCTCACTGTCCTGCTCTGTCCATGGCAGACCTGCTCCTCTCCTCCCGGTCAGCCCATGCGATGGGGAGCTGCACATCCCATGGGACCTGGGAGACACCAAGAGAGCACTGTAGCTAACCATACTGCTGAGTTCCCTCTGGGGACTCTAACTTTCCCATCTTTGCCTCAGACTGTGATGCTGTATCTCCAATCAGCCTTTTATCCTTATGAAGGTCTCTAAATTGCTAACCTCCCTTATAGGGAGCATGAAGGTTGTCTACCCCTCTCTCCTTTCTGCTAGCTGACTGATCAAGAGGGCCACTGGAGCATCACAAATCAGGGTATCAGTGAGCTGAAGACACTCTGAAACAACCAGTCTCTCAAGAGGAAAAGAAGTGAGGTCTCACTGCATGTGCCGCAAAGCACTCATCCATGGTGACATCTTGCTCCTAAGAAGAGACAGCTCCATAGGCAGGCTTTGACTAACACCAGCAGCAGCATCATGTTTCTTGAAACCCAAGGAGGTGAAGGTCCCATCTGTCTGGTGATACAAGTTGAGACATAATTCCAACATGCTTCTGTGCTGGATCTGTATGTGAAGACGGCTGTTAAGTTTGGGTACAGAAGATCTGCTTTCTCTGCTTGGAGCATGGTCAGCTCTCAAAGCCCGTGGAGAGACTTGGAGGCCATGTGATATTCCCTGCATGCTGGGCAGGGGTGGTTAGGAGAGCTAATAAAACTCAAGGCTGTATAAAGAATAGGACAGAGACTCCTTAGGATACAACCTTCTCAGTGTTTCACCATTTCCCAGGCGTCTTTCAGGAAGAAAGACTCTGCAGTTCAAGTAGACCATGTGAAGGATGCCGAGTACCCTCAACACATCAGCCACATGCAGAGCTGGCAGGAGGAAAACCTCTTAGATGATCACAAGGACACAAAGGTGTAAGCTGGCCCACAGTGGGTGATTGCTGTGTTAGCAGTTGGGGGTTTCCACTGTCAGAGATATAAGCATCTGCAGTAGTGAGAGGAGGAAAGCTGCAGGCTAATTTTAAGGTGGAGGTTGATGGATTTTGAATAGTTTCCTGAGTGCTTCTAATCCTACATGTCTTAAAAAGATAGTGGAGATGAAAAGAAGAGTTGTAGTGGGTATAAGGGAAATACTAGGACAGAGCAAGCTGTCTTTGAAAAGAGACTGTGACATCTGGGAGGGAGAAATAGAAGGCAATGCATCTTCCACTGAAGTAAAAAACAGAGAAAAAACCCTCCAAAAAGCACCTCCACCCTCTATCAATTGGTGCAAAGAACATAAATCAGGCTTTGCTGCTTCTCCTCCTCCTCAGACAGCAGCTTTCAGTAACTGTGAAAGGCAATACTTGGAAAATGTATCCACTCAGCCCTACAGTGATGTAGTACACAAGAAACCTGTGGGAAATGGCTGCCATTAGGCACCATGGAGTCAGAGTCTATCAGGAAGGATTAGAAATGTAGAAATGGATAGGGCTGCTGGGAGCTTCTGTGGTTATATATGAATGGATAAAAATAAGCATTATAAATTTGCACGCTTCCAGGCACAGGCAACCTCAGACTCCTCAGGGTGAAGAAACTTCCCTTATAAAGAGGTTATTCCATAACTCTCTGTGGCATCAGCTACTGTCAGAGACAGGATACTGGACTAGATGTGCCTCTGGCAATTCCTCTGGAGAAACAGCCTTTCCAAAATAAAGACCCTAAAAAATTTCTCTGTAACAAAGAAGAAATTATTGAGTTGTTTATTAAATAAATTAATTAGAATAGGCAGAACAGCAGTTCCTTTGTTTCCCCACTCAGTTTTACTCTGGGTCTCAGAAGGGAAAATGAAACCACTGCTCTAAGTAGCAGAATAGCATCCTCAACACTCGCTTCTTCCAGAATAAAAGGCCTATATTTAGAGGATTCCAAGTATTAGAGATATACTGAGCTGGCAACTGGTTTGGGCAAATTTCCAAACCGATCTGATTTTCCACATAAGTTAGACATTTCAGTAACATAAGAAGTTGCAAAGAGAGACAAAAATAGTGTTTTGCTATCTTTACTGCCCAACATGCTGTATTCAATACAGTTTGGGGTAGAAGCATTTGAAAAGATTTGATGCAATCAATATTTGACTGCATCTGATTTTAGAATGGGTGTCTTTTTGTGCATATACATACATACACATAAGTGCATATACACTTTGAAAGTGAATATATAGGTATATACTGAGTAAGGTATCCAGGCTTTTCTATTAGTTTCACTGCTTGCTTAATTATGCATTCATTCACTGTCTTCTGACATCTGTCTATCTAGCTATCTGTTAACCATGGGACTTACCTAGTACAGGTGTACTAGAACAGAAGTCAGGCACTAAATAGTGCAGAGTTGAGCACCTTTGATTTAAAAGCTCTAATAACTCTATTTAAAGAAGAGATACAGGTGCATGTGATTATGATAAAGGATGGCAAATGCTATGCCTCTGAATATCTCTGTAACAGTTGCAGACTCCCCTAGCCAATAGTCTGCACATGTAAATTGCATTGTGTTTTAAGAGAAAAAACTGTTTTTTCAAGCTACCTGCTAGTGTATCACCATGGAAATAACAGCAATTTCTGTAGCAAGCCTTCCATCAACCCATGTAATCCCTGCTTCTTTCTCTCTGGTTTTGATTCATCATATATTTTGCATAGATCATTTGGGCTGGGAATTCCTATGCTTGTTCTCTATCCAAGGGTCAGCCTATTCACAGAGGAAAATTTTAGCTTCAGTTTTTATTTCTTTATTGGGCTGGTGTGTTCCAAAGGTATTTGTCCTACTTCTTCAGCTCTTTTTATGGGTGCATCTAATATGATGTAATCTTCAGGGTGAGAACTGAAGCTAGATCTGTATTCTTCAATGTCTGTCCTTCTGCCTTGTGTTTCATAATGGCTGGCCACAAGCAAAGGCTTCAAATCAGCAATGGAAAATTTTAATCACAGAAACTAGTAGAGTCTAGACAGCGTGAACCTGGGATGCAGTGTTTTCAATCTGCAATAAGAAGAACTCAGGGTACCTTGGGTACTGCCTCTTATTAATAAACATTTCAGGTTGCAAAAAGAGAGTCCAAGCAGACCCCTAATCAGAAAAATCTAAGTACAGCTTGAAATGCATTAAAGTGATTAATGTAAAAATCACTGTCTTACCTGGTAGATTGCAAGTGGATGACTTTTCGCTCACACTGAAGTATTCCTGATTGCACAATTCCATACTGGTCTAGTATCAGTTACCTCACCTGCATGTTGGCGCATGTGTAGGCTGTCTTTGCTGCAAACTAGCTGCTAGGTGTGGGCAGAGAGATGTAAGCAAGTCAGATAGTCTATCACCAGATATGATGCACCTGTCACTCATTCCTGAGCGGCAGGTCTTCCTAACAGAGTCCTTGGCCTGATCTGACAGCTCTGGCAACTCTAGGAGCTGCCTGGAGAGGAGCTGGCCTGCCAGACCCGGGGGAACTCAGGAAATCCAGTGATGCTTACAAGTCCAACATGCCACAAAAAGTCAAAAGGGAGAATGTGGTGATGTGTTTGAGAGATGTGGGATTTTCCTGTGCGACCTGTGGTCATCTGGGCATCTAGGACCTTCTTCTAAGGGGCTCTGAAAAAGAAATGCCCAGAAAAGCAAGACTATTACCAGTGGCACACATGTAACACAGCTATTATTGATAATGCACATCTTGTTAGTTAGGCACAATTAATAGGTCATTGTTAGCTAAATATTTTCCTCATTTTATCATCCTCTTGGATATAGAGGTTGACATTTCTAAACTGTTTGTTAGTTTTAGTGCAGTGCATGAGTGTAGCCCAGGAAATATAGAAATATTGTTTCTTCTCTCTAAGCATTAAAAAAAAAGATGTTTCAACCCATTTTTAAACATTTTGGTAGTTTTTTTAAATATCATTTATTAAAAAAAAAATCCCTGGCAAATTGCTAGAAATATCAACATGGGTCAAACTTGTACAGCTAAGTGATTT
>JAOEHX010045159.1:65770-87233 GCA_025448015.1 Bolborhynchus lineola | reverse complement strand
TCTAAAAAACCAGTTGATGAGAAGAGGCTTACACACATTCTGCTCCCTGAAGTGCATGAATACTCCACTACTTGGTCTGTCTGCTCCCCAAGTCCCACTATACCAGAAATTACTCTTTTCTGTTCACACAGAGCACATGCACCGAAGAAAAAATGCACTGAAGAAAAAAAAAACAGCAAAACGAAACACAAAAACCAACAAACATGAGGGCCCCCTGATGCAGTCCTCAAAACTGAGCAACTATCTCAACAGATTCATATAGTATAAGCTAAACAATTGTCTGTATATTGATTCCTATTTGAAAGGGATAGATAGAAGCCAGGATAATTCTATCTCTCAGAAATCCATTCTTTGTGAATTCCTTGACAGATTCATCTTTGTTAGGGTTAGTTTTGCTGAGCATGTTTTTCAGGGGTACAGTCTTTTAGGCCCAGGAAAGGATCCCCAAATACCATCTGCAACCTTGCTTTTACTGTCTTTCATGTTGCTTCATTTTTCTAATTTCTGATTCATTATGCCCTAGTTTTACTCCTATTATTTTTTTTTTAGGAAAGAATACATTCTGATTTGAATACTTTGTATTCTTTTAGAAACCATGACCATTTATTTAAAGGCCTGTTTCGGTCCTTTTAAGCCACTCTTTGAAAATTGTGTTCTTGTATATCCTTTTTACTGTTGAATAATGTCTAAATCGTCCTGTCCACCAAACGAAGTAGATCCTACTTTCTATTCCATTCCATTCCATTCCATTCTACTCTATTCCATTCTATTCTATTCTATTCTATTCTATTCTATTCTATTCTATTCTGTTCTGTTCTGTTCTGTTCTATTCTATTCTATTCTATTCTATTCTATCATCTTGGGCTTGGAAGGCTGGTGAAGAAATCTGCCATCATGACAATGCTATTGAAGTGGTATGAGTTGAGCAGAATGGCTCTTGCTCTCTCACTGCAGAGCTGGGACGAGTAAACATGTACTGGAGACTGTAAACTGGACACATGCTGTGTAGATGGTGTACACGTAAATCCCAATTCTGAGCTTATAGAATCATTAAAAGGTTTGGGTTGGGAAGAATATTTAAAGGTCACTTAGTCCAACCCCACTGCCATAAGCAGAAACATCTTTCACTATATCAGGTTGCTCAAAGTCCAAACTGATCCTGATTGTTTCCAGGAATGGGACATCTACAACCTTATGTGCTGCTATTAAACTCAAAAGTAGGATCCCCTTGTGTGCCTCACACAGTGTTACTGTAGAGGAAACTCAGTATACATGAAACAAAAAGTAAGCTTAAGAAACAGCTGTGTTGAGCAGGAAAGTGTTATTTTTCACAGGCATGGGTTTTGGTGGGGTTTTGCTGTTGTTGTTGTTGTTTAACATCATGCCTTGGAGAACCAAAAGACTTTGTTCTTTTTGAGATCCTGACTTGCTCTTGCTGCCTGATGTCAGGCAGGATTTTGGGGTAGGCAGTACACCCAGGATGCAAACATGCTGAAAAGCACACTTCTCAGGCCTCACTGCTGAAAGCGCTTTCTCTCTTCTTGCAGGGTTGAACACTAATGACTTTCAAAGAAACCACAGCATAGCATGGAAAAATGGGTCAATACTTGCCCAGTATGCTCTCTGGGTTAATGCCGTATCTTTATGTGCTTGTTTGCCTGTTCAGTGCACCTGTGTGTGCATGTACACATTTGTGCATGCATACCAGTTCCTGTGCATATGTACCTCCTGAAGATGACTGCCAGGAGTAATTCTTCCCCTTCAATCGTTTTTCCTGCCTGTGCTCTGATCCTCTCACACACAGCCACTGCTGAGGCATATTGCAGATCTCAGCCCAGTGAGCATGCGCATAGGCACATCTTTGCATTATTGGTGGTTCAATGGTGTGTGATGCTCTCTGCATTATGCTTAAATGGCTGTGATTTGATCTCTGATAACCCTACGCAGACTTGAAAAGGCATCGGCAGTTTCCAGAAAGTGCTCTCCATGCTGCAGAGTACCAGGCCAGGGAGACACTTCGCAGCAGTTTCCCACAGTAAGGGAGTTGCCTGCACTGACCTTGTGCTGATGAAACCCTTGGCTGATCCTGACAAGGTTCAGCTCCCTGAGTATTAGTGGCAGAGTTGACATCCTCCAGACTCCATGGAGCATGACTGGGAACAGCATGAACTGTGGAGCCCAGGAGAAGGATGTACAAGTAAGTAAATGTGCCCTTTTCTTTTGCACAAAGGAAGAATTGATACCCTGGTCAAAAAGCCAAATGCTGTTACAGCACTTACTTCTTCCTCAAATGCGTCTGTTTATTTGCTTTAACAAAGTTTCAGAGAGGATGCCTATGCAGATTTATGGAACAGTTATTAAATCATCCTTTAAAACAATTGGTTGTATATGGTTGATGTAGCATGAGGAGCCCAGTGTCTTAAATAACAAATGGGAGCAAATATGTGAAAAGTATCTTTGAGGTTTTATATCTCAGCTGGTAACTCTACTCCCTGGAAAGGAAGGTATAATCACTTAGCAAATCTGAGCTAAGGCACTGTAGTCTGCATCATTACAGGAGGTGAGCTGTTTCACAGGGATGTTTCATGTTTAACCCTTTGATTTGATGAAGGCTCAAACCTTCACCTCTGCTCATCTCAGACCCCCAGAGGAAGCTGTAGGATCTGGTCAGTGAGCATGTTGGAACCACCTAGCCTGAATCTGATCAGAGCACGTGAGCTTGTGATCCTCTCTCTGGCAGTGTCAACATCAGGCGTTCTCCAATCTAATTAGCAGAATAGACTTTCCTTGACAAGGTGAGAAGTCTAAGCCCTTGTGACTGCAACATGAGACTCTGCTTGAATTCACTCAGAGTGAGAAATGGAAGGACTGATGGAAAACATCACCTATGTCGCTGTACTGACCCGGCTGCTCTTCTGAACTGTATTTGATGGAGAAACCAGTATGGTGCTGCTACATAGATTAGTGGGAACAGCAAGTGTGGAAAATGTTTTCTAGCAACAGAAAGGTTAAGCTAACTTCACAGCTAAAGTCTTACCTCTCGCGTTTTCTGGCTCCTGGGATGTAAGACCAAATCCTTGTAATTTTACTGGTTTTAGTATCTTATAACTCAAGATGCATTAGATTGAACAAGGCTGAATTGGGACCTTTGAGCAAGAATTGTCCCCGACCTGAAAGCTGATGCTTGCTGAGCACAGCTCAGGACCTTGTAAAATCAGCTGCACTTACCCGTAAGCTCGCAGGATCCCATGCATGCTCCCTGCTGCCACTGCAATAAGCACCAAGATCTGGCATGGGTCAGATCCCTCCTGACAGGTCAGAGTTGATCTAAGTCTGGACAGCTACTGAAAGGGTAATCCCATCCCATCCCTTCATGCTCATTGCCCTTTCAGCCACATGCTCATGCCACCTGACTAACCCTACTGACACAATGGTGTGTCTGCTTTTCAGATGAGTCAGGTCTGTGAGCCAGCTGAGGGCAGGAGAGAAGGCAGGAATGTGCAGCTGGAGGTGGAGAAGGCAGAACCAGTCCTTGTGGCAGCTGTGCAGGTCAAATTATTTCAGCAAGCATCCTTAATGAACACTGTGAACTAGAGTCTAGCGAATGTGGTTGGTACCTCTCAGCACAAGTTCAGCACTCTATGGCATGGGGCTAAGGGTTTCTGCTTGTTTTTGAGCCAACAGATGCTGAGTATCTATGCCTGCTGCCTGAGAGCAGCATTTTGCTGCACAAGCCATCATGTCAGCTTTAGAATCATGGTAATTTCTCCACCGCAGGCAAAGGAGCTAGCCGTCAGTGAGGGATGTGGTCATGTCATGCTTTGAACTTAAGCTGATTTTGCTCTGGAAGTGAGATACTGCATTCCCTGGCACCCACACAGTGAGTGTGCACACATGCTGCCAGCTTTCTGCTTTGAATCCTCTGTGCTTTTTTCCCCCAGATTTGTTCTCTGTGGGCAACCAGCCATTTCTAGCTTCTTTTAGAGACAAACCGTTTCTTTCCTTTAATCCTTTAGGGCTGCGGAAGTGACAAAGCAGTAGAAGATAGAAGTGAAAATCTGTGCCAGCTCTTGTGCAATTATTAAGTGCTGGTTCCAGAAGCTATACCCCAAGATGTACGGACAAGGCACAAACAGTACTTCACTACCAACTGTCTGCCCCACCTGGGTCAGTAGAGGGGGTTGTGATGTACAGGGCCAAAAGAATATGGTTTGACTTTGATACAGGCTGCAGTTTCAGAGTTGGTAAGTGAAATCTCATTTCTCCACAAGTGGGAGAATGTTGCACAGAAAGAATGGAGACCTGGTTGATGCACACTGAGCAGGAGTGTTTGCTGCTTGCTCATGTGGAATTACACCTCTCTTTTAAAATTACAAAGAGGATATTTGCATTGCCTGAGCAGACAACATTTGCAGACTAGACAGACAGTAAGGCTAAAAAGGTGACTGCTTCAGGACATTGCTGTTGTGTGAAGCAAAGCAGTGGTAATGAAAATTGTTTTGCTTTTAATTAGGGGAGTCACTACTGGCAACCACTCCAGTCTTATCTAAGGAATTTCCGGATAGTAACCGCATCTTGGTGAAAAGCTGATCCTCCCTTTCAGTAGCTCTCTTTCAGAGCTATTTTGGGTGTAATCACTTTGCTCCCAATTGAGATGTAGGGGTAAACCCAGCCAAACCATTGCTCAAGGTGCAGCAGCCTGGAAGGCATTATGGTGAACGGAGTTTTTCACCATGATTCATGCTGCATCAGGCTGGTCTGTTTTTCAGTGATGGACTAATTTTGGCTGCTATTTGACTGAGAAGCAGGAGAATAGTCAAAAGCAATGCATGGTCTCTAAAGACAGATATAGTTATATTTGATTAATGAAAGGTACATAAAAAGGCTAGTAACAGTTGTCGACAGTGGTTCATAAGAAAGGCTGCTTGCTGTTGTAAATGCATAAAATACTGAGACAAATTTAGCTAGCTGGAACACTGCATGATCCAGCAAATTATGCAAAACTTATGTGGAATTAATTTGATTTGCTTTTGCAGATGTCTGGTTTCTGAGTACCAGAGCTTTGGAGCTAACAAACATGAAGGCAGCCTTAAGAAGACCTGACTACCTTCAGGTTCCTGCTCATCCAGATAGCAGTAATGAGTTAATTTCTCCTGCAACAAGTAAAATTCAACTGGGTGTCACTGTTGGGATTGCATGCATTTCCATGTGTTATTCTTCAGTGAAAGTTTATTGCAGATATTTACAGAACCAGAACAGTCAAGTTTACCCTAACCTGGACTACAATGACCAGCCTGCCAAGAACTTGAAATCATTGTGTGATATCTAGAAACATTTTATTACCATTGCAAAGTGGCTGCATCTCCCATGATATTGCATCCCTCACATTCCTCAGGTCAAAGCAGAGCCCTCGTGTTCCAGAAAGTTTTCTGAGGCTGCTCCATGGCATTCTAGATGATTCTGCCATGGCTCTTTTTTAACTTAAAACTGTAGATCATATTTGGTGATGGATTTCCTTGTAAAATAATGTCCCAAGGCTGAAAAGTGAGGTTTAACGTATGATCTGAATCTGAAATGACAGAGGTAGCCATATGCCTGATTTTAAAAAGATGCCATCTTTTTGGAGTGGTGCTGAGATGATATTTGACTCACTTGTAGTAATGCTGTATTTGCATTTACCCTCATATAGATGTTGGAAATCAAGCACAGGGACTAACTCCGCTGTTACTGATTGCCAGCCAATTAGAAGTTTCCTATGCTGTCCAAAGCCTTTAACTAATGTGGCTTCAGCTAGTTAAGGAAGACAAACATGGATATTTGAGCTCAGTTCAGTGAAGTACTTTAGCATTCATATAACACCAAGCACACAGGCAAGCTGAATTTCAAGGGTCACATCTATCTCCTGCATAGGAGATGGCTAGCTCCATATTCACCTGTGCAGATCTCTCCTTTATAGACACCTTTTGGGACAGACCCTTTTCTGTCAGATTAGTGAGATTTCCTGAAATTTCAGCTAAAGAGATACCCACATAACCCACAAGAGAATGTGCCCATCCGGCAGAGGACCTGTGTGAGGCTACCTCAGCACCTGTAGCTCTTCAGCAGAAACAGGCAGCTAATCCTTTGGTTGAGAAAGTTCTTAATTAAATTGGGATTGCTGAGGGGGGAGTGAGTCTGCTGTTGGCGTCCTTTCTTTAATAATGACCTCCAGGGATGGTGCATGTCAAGCTGATCCTATGTCAGAGCAGGATGACAGACCAGGTGACTGCTACAGGTCCATTCTCAGGGATTTCATGCTCCCAGCAGAGCTGTAATGGCATGAAAAAAAGGTTAAACATTTTATACCTCACTGTGTGTGCCACATAATGGAAACGTAATAGGTAACTGTTAAATCAGTTTGTATTGACAAAATACCAACTAACACATAGTAGTTTAATCTGCAGATACAGATTTCACCATATGGTGGACACTAATAAAGGTAAATAACTCCTTTTCCAAGCATGCAGTATTTAGTTTTCAATCTTATTTATTCATGACATGAATAATCTGATCTTTTGGATTGGATTGTAAAAAGCAGTTTCTTATAACCATAATTTTTGTGAAAATCACAGATCTGAGAGAAGAGCCTTTATTTCTTCATTGGATTGGCAGTGTGTTCCTTCATATTAGCTGATATTTTCAGATTGATTGCTAGGAACAAGTTGTACATTAAGGGAATTAAAAAGAAAGAGAAGAACACAGAGAGCCTGATACCACTTATCACATCACTGGTGCACAAGGTTCTATTGTCAGGATAGACTGACCAAGCAAAGCAAAAATTTATTTTGGAATGAAATGCACTAGAGTAGATGTTTTTAACAATCAGAAGAGATATGAATCATAAAGTTATTTACTCCTTTTTTCTGGAATTACTGGTGAATGGTGTCCTTGTGGTACATGATGCCCAAGTGCAGTCATGCTTCTGAGGGACAGGTGAATGGCTAAGAAAACCCTCCTGCTACACAGCTATTACTCAGCTTGCATTTACATGGAAGATAGGTCGAGAAGAGTCATAACAACACTGCTTCATGGAGGGAACTGGAATGCCAGTTGCCGGTTGCAATAGAAGCAAAACTCCTGGAAACATTCCTCACTTTGTCTCTTGAAGGCATTGCACAACTGGAGTGAAATTACTCCCAGCCTAGAGGAGAGGCAGTATAGCCACAGCTTGTGGCTTCTCCCCATCATGCTGGGTGGATTTTGCATGCTGGGCTCAGAAGTCATCCTGGGTATTGAGTCTGCAGCAGTTTCTATGTGGGTCTAAGCGGATGTTCACTCAGCATAGAATCATAGAGTAGAATCAAGTCTAGGTAGGCAACATCCACAGGCTTTCCCTCATCCACGAAGCAGGTCCTCTTGTCATAGAAGGAGATCAAGTTAGTCAAGCAGGACCTGCCTTTCATAAACCCATGCTGACTGAGCCTGATCACCTGTACATGCTGCATGATGGCACTCAAGGTGATCTGCTCCATAACCTTCCCTGGCACCGAGGTCAGACTGACAGGCCTGTAGTTCCCCAGACCCTCATTCTGTCCCTTCTTGTAGATGAGCATCACATTTGCTAACTTCCAGTCAACTGGGACCTTCCCGGTCAGCCAGGACTGCTGATGAATGACTGAAAGTGATTCAGTGAGCACTTCCATCAGCTCCCTCAGTACCTTTGAGTGGATCCCATTTCTTCCCTTAGATGTGTGTGTGTCGAAGTTGTGTAGCAGGTTGCTGACCATATCCCCTTAGATTCTGTGGGCTTCAGTCTGCTCCCTGTCCCTTATTAGCAACTCAGGGGACTTGGTACTAAAGAGCAACTGGTCTTACTATTAAAGCCCGAGACAAAGAAAGCACTGATTGCCTCTGTCATGTCCTCATCCTTTGTCACTATGTTTCCCCCCACATCCAATAAAGGATGGAGATTCTTCTTCTGTTGGTAATATATTTATAGAAACGTTCTTGACTGTCTTATACGGCAGTAGCCACATTAAGTTCTTGGTGGGCTTTGGCCCTCCTAATTTTCTCCCTGCAGAACCTCACAAAATTCTTATCATCCTCCTGAGTTGCCTGACATTTCCAGCCAACCTCTCTCTACAGCCAGGGCAGTCTTCTTTCCTGCCATCTTGTCTTCTGAAACATGGGGATGGCCTGCTCTTGCTCCTTTAAGATTTCCTTCTTGAAGACTATCCAGTCCTCCTTGACTCCTTTGCTTTTCAAGACTGCCTCCAAGGACTCTGGCAAACAGGCTCCTAAACTGCACTCCAGAAGTCAAATTTATCAGTTGTGATGACCTCCTCGCCCCTTACTTTGCCAAAAATTAAAACCCCTATAATTCCATGACTGCTGTGCCCAGGATGGCATCCAATCATCCCATCACCCACAAGTTCTTCTCTGATCACAAACAGGTCCAGTGATGTGCCTTCCCTTGTTGGCTCCCTCACAGCTGTGTCAGGAAATTATCTTCCACATACTCCAGGAGCCTCTTGGACTGTTTCCTCTCTGCTGTATTGTACTTCCAGCAGACATCTGGTAAGTTGAAGTCCCCCACAAGAACAAGGGCAAGTGACTGTGAGACTTCTGCTTCTTCATCCTATTTGGGTGGTCTGCAACAGGTTCCCACCATTATATCTGCCTTGTTGGCCTTCCTCCCAATTCTTACCCAGAAACACTCAAACTTATTGTTACCACCATCAAGCTCTAGAGAGTCAAAACAGTCCCTAACATACAGGGCTACCCCCTGCCCCTCCTTCTTTGCCTGTCCCTTCTGAGTTTACAGCTATCCATTGCAGCTCTGAAGTTGTGCAAGTCATCTCACCATGTTTCTGTGATTGCAACTATGCCATAGTTTTCCTGCTGTGCAAAGGCTTCCACCTCTTCCCTTTCCTTCTTCATGCTGTATGAATTGGTGTAGATGCACTTTCAGTTGGGCTATTTATCCTGCTAGCTTTCTGTGGGGACAGGCCCTAATTCCTAAATGACCATTCTCAGGCACTTCCTGTGTTAGAAACCACAAAATGTGATTTCTAACACACCAATAGCCCCTGTGTTTTTGCTGCTTATTGATCTCCACCCTCTACCTCCACCAAGACAGCACACCAAAGGCGCTCTCTAGTGCACTGTCCCACAATGCTACCCTCAGGCTTATATCTATGGGCCTGCATTTATTTCCCTCTTCAAACATAGTTTCAAGCTCTTTCAATAAGCCCTCTGACTCCTGGGCAAAGGTCCTTTTCCTCTCTCTAAGACAGATGTACCCTGTCTGTTGCCATCAGCCCTGGTGTCGACCAAACCATGATCAGCAACACCAGATTTTGCTGTTGACAGCAGGGTTGGAGCCAGGGATCTTTCTGTTTCTTCCTTCATCATTCCCTGCAACTGGAAGGATAGAGGACACTTGTGCTTCTGATCCTTTAACCAGTGGTCCCAAGGCCCTGAAGTCTCTCATGATTGCCCTTGGACTTCTTGTTGCAACGTCATCACTGCCTACAGGAAAAAATCAATAATAATCTGAGGGCCATACCAAGATAGGAAGCTTTCTCTTCACATCTTTAACCTGGGCCCCAGAGGGGCAGCAGACTTCCCTAAGAAGTGGGTCCAGTCTGCTATTGGGCCTTCTGTTCCCTTCAGCAGAGAGTCTCCTGTGGCTATTTTTCCTTACGTAGGTTGGCTTATCCTTGGTACCATGTTCGTGTTAAATGAACCATCGCTCTCCTTATTATTTGGTTCCACTTGAGCCACCTACATTTCACACAAGGGTACCTAGGGAGGTGGGGTAGTCACAGAGGAGACATGTCTGCTTTGCCAGGCAGGAACTTGTCACCATTGTGCCTTACTCTTTAAAGTCACTGTTTCAGCCAGGCGAAGAGAGGATTAAGAATTCTCTGCATCATGCATCCTGTCTGCCTGTTGGGCCTGTCTCAGGGAAGCTAGGGTGTGATTCCAGTAGTCAGTCTCTCCCTCACACTCCCTGATACTCCTCACCCTACTCATCTCCTCTCAGAGCTCTGTTGCTAAGCAGAGGAGTTCCTCCGTCTGGGCACATCCAAACCAATCAGACTGAACTGTTACACAGGTGAAAGTTTCAGGTGAGCTGGAGCAAACCAGGGCTTGCTTTGTCCATCAGAGATAGCTGAGGATGGTCCACAGCTGTCGTGATGTTGGGGGAGACATGAAGCCCCTGAGGATGAGGATGATGCTTTAACTTAGCCTACTACTTCCAGAACTTCTTTGAACATGGTGTTAGAGACGTCTTGCAACAGACACAAGGAGAGCCACAGAGCTTGAAGTGTATCTCAGCTGTATCTTTGCCATCTTCCTGGTGATTTAGGGACATCTTTTGAGGAAAGAAAAGGTGAGGTCACATTAGCTGAGTCAGGAAAAGGCTATGATTGAGTGGATACATTGTATGAGCACAAAGCATCACTGTCTGTGACTGGTGAGCTTCCTTCTTTCTTGGAATAGCATCTGAGAGCTGAATTAAGTGGTTTCCACCCCCTCTCAGTTCTGGTGGGCTGATCTCAGAAGGGAGTGGTAGAGAAATCAGCTGGGAGTAAGCAGCCATTTTAAATGGTTCAAAATAATAACTCGAAAACTTCCTGAAAGGATTAGTGGGGAGGGGACGGGGAAACACCCAGGGCATTCAGAAACAGCTAGCCAGTGAACTTGGAAAAGAAATAGCAAAGCAAAGTGGTCTCTCTTCAACTAATCAAGAGAAATAAAGAATTGAAATACCCCCTGGAAATGATGGAAAATCAGGTCAGTAACAGAAATATTCATGCATTTGTTCTACTGTAGGGTAAAGAATTTCCAAACCCAATTCCTTTTGTGGAAACCTGGCTCCCTAAGGCTCTGAACAAGATGCAGAGAATGTCCCACTGCATGTGGTGCGTTGGTTCAGGATCCCTGCCAAGACAATCACTCCCAATAACAAGCAAAGCAAAACTGAGCTGCCAAGTTTCAAATGTTCATGGGAGAGGGAGGCTCTTGATTGTAGAGAAAGCAATGAGGGATTTCGTTGACTTCAAATCAATCTGAGCACCCTCACTTGTTGTGTTGTTATGTCAGATAATATGGGTTCAAGACCAACTTCTCATTGTTCTAGGGGAGATATACTAATATAAAGCCCAAAGAAAGTACATCTAAAATCTAAGATATGAGGGAAAAGATTGATATGAAATGGTAGGTGAAACTCATGGAAACAGGAGACCATCTGGGATATAGTGGGATGCCATGTCTGAGTGCTCATAGAGTCCAGAAGTTGACATGAGACCATTCAATGGAGGACAGCCTTCAAGTCTATGTAATAGATAATATAGAATCATAGAATGGTAAAATTGCAGAATCATAGAGTAATTTGAGTAGGAGTGGATGTTAAAGGTCATCTAGTCTAATCCCCCTGTCATGAGCAGGGGGGATTCAACTGGATCAGGTTGTTCATGTGCTTTCCTTCATCCCAAATTCTCTCACTTTCTAACTCTTTACCTCCCAGAGCTTTCCTTCCTCTATCCCTTCTGTTTTTTCATACCTTTTCCTGCCAGTCTTCTGGCAGGAATATTTCCGTCATCTTATGTTGGCAGTATGTTTTGGTTCAATTGGAAGGTTGTGTTCACGATCTCCAAAGTCCCTTCCAAGCAGAATTGCTGTGACTCTGCAGGAGTGACAAGCTCTGCTCAGCCACAGAGCTGCATTCCAGATGCAGTCTCATGATGGTTTCAGTGGTTTTCTGCAGTGACAACTATCGGTGGCTTTCTTCCACTCACTGCCTCTAACCAACTCATTGCAGACTACTGGAACAGGCACCCAAAAAGCCTGAAGCAACTGCCTTCTGTGACCTCTTTTGAAACACATTTTTGGATGATATTGTCTATTCCTCCCTGTTTATTCCTAACTCATTCTTCTGTCAAATATGCAAAAAATGAGAGAGAGAAGAAAAGTTGCTATTTGACTGTGCTTTGTGTCAACCTGTAATATGAGTCTAAGATTACTTACAAAATTGTATAAAATACCCCAAAATATTTTAGGTACACCATCTGCATTTTAATTTAAAAAAATACATTAAAAAAATGCACAGAACACCCTCCCCATAGCAAGAAAAAATATCATTGACTTTCTGTTATCTGCAGGCATTGCACTGAAGAGCCTTTGTATCAGGGACTTGGGGCTGCTAGGGCAACTGGAGTGGTATCTCTGTTTAGACAGCATGGGAGTACCTCAGCCCTTGTTAAACCTGATTTAATAAAGGTTCTCTTTGTAGAATCAACAACTCTTCTAGTTCCCTCTTTAATGTAAGACTCTTGCTGTCTCAGTGTTTTCCTCCTAATGCAATGAATCACGCTGTGAAGCTGCCAGCCTCTCTCCAGTGAATACAGGGGTGGTCAGGCCACCTCAGAGGTTGTGAACTGGGACAGGAAGATTAATGAACACATGCACAAGTGGGCTTCTGTGCCCCAGGAAATTAAAACAGGATCGTACCAAACATTGAGCAGTACTGCTGTCACCAGCACCTGGCAAACAGCACTCGTTTAGAGCTCAGGAGCTCACGTAGTGCATGTTCCAAGGAGGCAAGTCTGAGCAGGAACAGGGAGAGGTCTCCACAGCCCCATCATATCCAAGCCAGACCAAGCCATGACTCAGTGAGCCAATACAGATGAGCATTGAAGCCTTGACTGGCCTTGCTGCAGTAATACCTGAAACTTCTGTTTGCTCCCCAAGGGGATTTAGCAGTGAGAGAACAACAGACAAATCAGGAGAATGGCAGATGTTTGCCTTCTCTTGATATAAACACACTTCAAGAATAGCATCCCTCGGTGCTAACACTCCCTCAAGAGGGAAACAATAAACAAACCAAGTTTTCTTAGAACAGTCAGTAAATAATAACAATAACAGTAATAATAATAACAATCATTTCAACTAATCTGTTCTTTTATTTTGTAAATGGGGCAGAAGCATGCACTAGGGAACAATGCTGCATCATCTAAGGAAATGGCAGCTCTTGTATTTCCCTGCTTTCTTCTCTGGTGTCCCATCAACATTTTGTAAGGCCAGTGCAGGACACATGAGGGGGAGGCTCTGAAGAAATCCCTCTGATCTCATGGCCCAACTTATTACTTTGAAAGTGAATCTAGCCCTTGGGAACTGAGGATGCTTTCTGTGAAAAGCAATTTCTGACTACTTTGGTGTTCAAGCTATGCTGGATAGAGTTCTCTGTAGAAACTGTTAAAGTTGTACATCTTGTGAGCAAAATCAGACAAGAATGTCCCCATTATACAGTTTATGACAGTATTCTCATACTGAAGCAAAACTCCCCACCCTCCGAAAAAACACTGCTTGAAAAATGCAGTCCTTCAGGTTGGCATTAGATTATCTAAGTTCCTATTACTGCCTGTTGTGCCATAATTGCTACATGATGTGAAAAGGAAAATGGGTGAAAAAAGGAAATTATTTTACCATTTCTTGTTTTAGACATGTAGCATAATTTCTGATTACTTTGTGAAGAAATTCTTATTCTTAGCAGAAATTCAATTACTTTGTGCAGAAGTTCTGCACAAAGTTACCTAGTTCCAGACACTGCGCATTACAGGCGCTGGGAATAACAGGGGGTCCACCTGAGAGCCCTGGCGGTTTTCATAGGGATAAACATAGGTGGAAGAATCATTTGTAATGAATATCATTCAAGAAGCTGTAACTTCCATTTGTGAATTGTCCATGAAGGGAGTGTAATTTTCTTGAGCTGTCTGCTGAATCACTTCCGGAAATAATTCTTCACTAGCAGCTTCTTGGAGAGCAATTTGCTGGGAGCATTTCATATTCAAAGTTTGCAACTTGAGCTATTTTTATGAGGTGTGTCAGTTCCTCAGTAGGATTCATTCCCTAGTTAGATGAGTGTAACTCCTGGAGTTCGAATCTCTTTTCTGAGTAATCTCAGTTATAAATATGAATTTTGAAACTTTGCAAACATGTCCTGGAATGTTTGTTTGAAATCTCTTTGAGACAGATTTGCTTTTCTGCAAATATTGTTAAAACATGGAAAAAAATACCCAGCACGTTTGAGACAAATTCTTTACAGCATTCAAATGAGCATAATGGCTGCTTTAAGCTCCTGTGATCACTCTCTGTGCTTTGCTGTGATGGGTGATTTGCAGTCAGTGGTTTATCATTTTGGGTCTTTCATTTTTTGATAAATGGTATTACTGAAAAGGTAGGGATAAAAGAAAACTTGTCAGAGGTCAGGCATGAACAGAAAACATTAACACATAAGCTGGTGCTTCATATGACTTATTCAGAATTACTGAGTGCTTGACTGAGGTTGCTCAGACATAGCCATTCTGCTGACTTGGGCAGAGGCTTTCCTGGTGCCCTTCATTTCCGCTGCAGCAAATTCATTTCTGAATTAATCTCATCTGAAACAGTTGACAGGCAAGAGATTATCTGGAAATAAGGTCATATCTAGGAAGAACACCCTGCCCCTAAACACTCCAAGGAGACTGTTAAAACCTGGGGCTGATAAGGAGGCCCTAATGGTGGATGAAAACAGAAGGATCAAAAGAGAAGGTACATGTTTCTGTTGGCAGTGTTGTATAAAGTTGTTCCAAAAGGACTTATATTGCCACGGACTGTTCTAGTTCAGCCTGGGCTTGGCTTTTCCTGTTCATATCCTCACAAGGATGGCTTATGTTGAAGATAAGGGAGGGTGTGAGAGTTGGTTGGAGGATTGTTTTCTCCTTGCAGCCAATTGGTGCTGCTACACACTGTGCAGTGCTTTGGAGAAGAGGTGTCCCTTAAGAGCTTAGCATGAAGATGCTAAGATGGACACCAAGATGCTGTCCACACAGACAACACAGTCCTCTCTTTTCTTCCTCGCAGCACCAGATGAAAATAGCTGCTTACAAAAAATTTGCCTTTTACAGTGAGACAGCTGAAGGAAGGCAGCAGAAAACAAGGCTCATGAGTTTGTTGAACTGGAAAGAAAACAAATCCTTTTAATACTTTCCTTTGTGCACCTCCAGTCATGAAAAAGAGAAAGCCTTATCTGTTGGTCACAAAAGAAGTATTGACAAAGCCTCACATAATCCCAGCAAAACCTGTTCAAATAAAAGTTTGCACAGCACAAAGCTGTGAAAATTAAAGGGTTCCCAGAGTCTCTCATTCAATCAGGAGCTAGTGTTCCCTGAGAGCCCAGCACTTCTTCAAATGAACCTAACAAAGACAAGATGCTGCTGGCATCTCTCATCTACCTAGAGATGACAGAAATGAGCTCGACACCTTTTCCAGAAGGACCACACTAAGGGCATGGAATGGCTAACAAAAAATCCTCCATCACAGGTGATCAGGGTTCAGCCCAGAGCTGCTACTAGTAGATACACTGTCTTTCTTCCTCAAAGCAAAGCTCTTTAGTTAAAAAGGCAGACAAGTGAACTACTTCAGCCCTGTAATAATTTCATAAATACACGTTTGAGTATTGATTCCCTGTATTATGCCTTCCTCCCATGTGTTTAGCCATCATGCCTGGATAACCTAACTCTCTGAGTTAAGCCCTCCTGGTGTACCCATTCTGTGCCAAGAAATTCTGCTAGTGTTCAGCAAATTACTGACCCTTATCAAGTCCTTACAAGTATAAAATCATTCACTTTATTTTTATAAGTCATTCTACAGGCAACATTTATAGAACAGACAAAGTAAATGCACCTGTGTTGATGCAATGGTAAATTCATTGTGTTATGTCAGGGGGAGGCTGCTTAAAAACAGCAACTTTCATGGTGCAGCTTGGTGGGGTTTGGCTACAGCTGGCCAGCAAGAAGGAGTGAGCAGAAACAACACCAGACCTGACAGAGGCTTTTGTGGCTATAATGTCTATGTTTAATAAAAAAAAAAAGATCCATGAAGAAGAGGTAAAAAAGTGTTCATGAGGATTAACAAGGTACCTTAGCATAATATTAGAAAGGATGAAGTCTTTTATGGAAAGCACTGTGGGGAAGAGGACTGTTTTTACCCACTGTTGTTTTCCCTGCCTCCCTGTTCTTTCTTTCTGTTCTGCAGAACAGGCTCAGAAAGTGGTACAAATCATATTATTTGTTAATATGCCAGCCTAGTGAGTGGAGAATTTTTAGAGGTTTGCAAACACAGTTCCTGTGATTTGTTAATCACTTCCGTGTGCATAACTTTCAAAGGCTGTTTCAAATATTTATCACCCTTTTTCTCCAAGGATTTGTGTTTGTTATGTTTAATTCCTTTCTGAGTCCAAACCTGGTGGGCATAGAGAAGATGAATCTCACAGGGAATGATTTAAGGTCTTTACCTTTCCATTTGAAATCTGGAAAAGAATCTCAAGCAGTTCTCCATTATGGTGAATGAAAAGAAAATGTTTTAAGTAAGCAGCTTTACATGAATTCACCTTCTAGCATTACTAAGAAGCGTCACTCCATGGCAAGTTACAACAGTGCTATCTGCAAAAGAATGGATCAGTCACAGAATAAGTTGTGGCTGGTCATAGACTTTTGGTGAACTAATAAATGGCCAGTCCCAACACACTGTATTGCAGCTATTATGCAAATCTACCAACAAATAGACAACCCTACTTGCCTGGTTCTTAGTCACCTGGTATGTATGCCCAGGAGATAGGAAATGGTTTAATGAAATTAACTACAGTCAGACTTCAACTGCTTTGTTATTTTTCCTTCCTGATATGACATTAACCACTTGTGGTATTGTCAGGCTCCTTTCAGTGTTAACATGATGTAAATGGCCATTAAGTGAGTCATTCTGCATACATAAGAGAAGACACTGTGTGCTTTGTGGCAAAGCCCTAGTGAAATTTTGGGTCCTGCTGGGCCCCCACTAGAAATCCCTGGATGGAGTATGATTGCATGGGGATGTTTCTACATAGGGTGAGTGTCAAAAAAGCATGCAAATATCACAATGATATCAAATACCAAAATTATGTTGCTTTTTTTTTTTTTTTTTATTAAAAGCACTACTTTCAGCTTGGTAGAGTTGAGAGTGTAAATTACAATGCAAGTAGCTTTGGTTATTTGTCATGATATTTGTGTGTTCTTAATTTTTCACCGGTGTAATACATGGGATGGAAGTTTTGCTTTATCATTTCATAAGGCTTTGTTTTAAAATGCTTATCATCCAATCAGGGGGAAGATACCTAGTGATTGAAGTCACCAATTACAAAATCTGTATACTGAATACCTAAAGGTTACAGCTTGCAAACAGCCAGATGATGAGAAAATATTATGTGATACTAATCACTAGTCACAGCCTGCTTAAGAATGACATTTCCAGGAACCAGGGTCAATCTGCCAATGACTCATGAGCTGTTTTGATCAGTTCAGTAAGTATCAAAAGCTGCTTCCCATTAGCTACCGAGGAAGGAGGACAACAGACACCTATGTTTTTTACATAACTTTTTTTTTTCAGTTGAATACTGACATCAAAAGTTTGCCAGATGGAGGCGGAGCCTTGTCTCTAGCCATCTGCTATACACAGTGAATTACCGGCCCCACTGAATTTGGTGACAAAATTCCCATTCATTTAACCTCATGTCAAAAGATTGATTTTTATTGACACACTGGGGAGCAATTAATTATTTACCCATCAGCATGAGAGAGCATTTCAAAAGGATTTATTTAAGGTGCTGCTCTTTAAGAATCCGTTAACTTGAGGCATGTGATACCTTATGCAGCATACTGTGTTTAAATACCTTCCACTCAATTAGCTCATGTTTTTATTCAAGAGGGGAGATGGATGGGTCTCTTCAGCTGGCAACACTTTCAGAGTGTGTCAGGCCAAAGGGAAGCTAATTACAGGGAAGAAGGAAAAATGTGGAAATTACTGCTTGCAGAGGGCACTGTAGAGAGGAAACTTTTGTAGTGAGCAGCTCTCTCTTACATTAAACATGCTGAAGCTGTACTCTTCTGACCATAAGATTAATGATGCCAAGCCAAACATTATGCCCATGTCTCAAGGGTCACCAGCAAACTTCTTTTATCATCTGTTTCTCATTTTTCTGGCCACTAAGGTATTTACTGGGGAATTAGTATACATCCAGGTTTAAGTAGATTAAACTAAAAACACGCCACTGTTTACTGGATACATCTGCTCTCATTAGTATAACTTGTTGCTGTTGGCATGAAGCAGTTTAATTAAAATAACAGCACAGTTTTCTGTGGAATCAGTGCCTGCTCCCAGAAGGGCTCCTTAGGCAGATGTGAACAACCTACCGTGGTGGCTGATGAAAGAAACCAGGTCTGCCTGTACCCTACCAGCCCTTCAGACAGTCCCCCGTGGAAAGGAGAAGGAAAGCGCAGCATTTGCACTTGCGTTAGAGCTATCTTCTTTTTCTTCTTCCCCAGTTTTTCTTTATTTAGTTTAGTCTGACTCATCCCATTAATGCCTATGAATGTTTATTAGTGACTTAGATGTGGGATGCATCGGTTGGTGAGCTACCAAAAGCAGATAGAGCCCCTGGGATGATGCAGTTATCGACTCTATTAGGAGTGAAGTTGCGTCTGCTAAATACTGAAGTCAAGTCCAAAGGCACCCTCTCCCCTGTCACCCATGTGGCTGTCACAGAGCAGTTTCTCAAGTACTGCTGTGCCCCAAAACTCATATGGGTTACATAAAATCCTGTGGTTGCCTTGGAAGTTATGAAAAAGTAAATTGTCAGGGTCATTTGGCTTCTGTTCTTTGAGTTTTGGGATGATACTTGGCAAGCGTATTCAGAGATTTTTTTTTTCCTGCAGTGTCATAGGTTAGAAATTGGGCTGGATCAGAAAACTACTTTGGCATGTGAAAGACATTAAAGACATTAAGCTTTTCAATGCACACCCACACTTAAGTCAAAACCTGCTGGCTAAGCTACTTCTCTGTAATTTTGAGCTGGGAGTAGGATTTGGAACATGTCCATCCTAACCAGCTACCCTAGACAGGGTCCAGTGTTTTCCTGTTTTCCGTGGGCAATCCACTCCAGCACCAAGATATCAGCATCTGAGTTACAGGTGTCATTGTCCAAAGCTCCCCAGGATAAGCAGCAGAGAGAGAAGGTTTCTTCAGGAAGTCATTGGAAGAGATGACCTTGAGATCAACCCCCTGTTATGATTTTACTAAATTGTATAAATGTTCCATTTTAGCAGGAGGATGACTCAGTTTTCTAATGGTATTGGGAGGTAGATCCAAGTCCTGCCATGTCTGACTGACAACACAATTTCTGCACTTCTCTCAGCTTCACCTTGGACTAGCCTGTTGATGAAATGATACCATTTCAAAGGGAAAGATGCTGTCATCTCTTAAACATTTTTGGTATGAGAGAAAATCAGCCACCTACTCCTCAATTAGCAAGTGGAGTGGTGTGGTTAAAGCATTTAATAACACAAGGCTTGTGGTGAAATCTGAGACCTCTGTTTCCACTCTTTCCAAGGCAAAAAGCACAGCTATGCAGTTGAGTGTTTTCTGAGGTGCTTTCAGAAAAGTGCCTGTCCTGCCAACAAACTGGGCAGGTGCCAGCAGGGACTAGTCCCTGGTGTAAAGGGGTCCAGAGTCCTGTGTTGTGCAACTTGTGGGGATGCATCTCTTCTCCCAGTACTATACCGCACATCTGAGATGGGGAAGCTCTCTTTCATGGTGGCTAAAGAGCTATCAAAGCACTTTTGGCTATCTGGCACCAAAGTACAGTAGAGATTGATCTAGAAGGAGCTGAAAAATGTCCTGGTGATGATAAGCTATATGAAGCAGTGGGGCTGAAGGTGCCTCTTCTCCCACCTAAACAGACAAAAGCAAGAAAACAGAGGTGGTGACAGACATATGGACCCCTGCATTTGAGTCTCAAGGTAGATCACTAGCAGACCTGGAGCTAAAACCAGAAGCCCCTCATGGCCTCAGACATACAGAGGTCATAAGATAAAGCTGTCCCTCAATTGTCTGTTCAAACTGATGGTGTTTTTCACCTGTTTTTTTGTTTCTAAGAAGCTTCCTCACTACCTTCTCCTTGGTTAGCAGCATGGATAAACTGTGAAGGGAAGCCAGAGAGCAAAGTCTGTGATAAAGATACGTTTGAGTGGGTGATCACACTTTCCATGTACCAATGTAATAAAGGGAAAATGCTACATAAATTCACTTGCTGAGTGTTTTGCTCCAGTGTCATGGCCCAAGAACAATCACCCAAACTTACCCATGTGTGAAAACTGTGATATTGGAAAAGGCTCCTGTGTTGGCTATTTGTGATATTTCTTTAAAACAACTTTCCTTTGTAAGTGGATACAGAAATAACTCTTCATAATACGGGTCAGAGTAGAGAGTCATTTATTTAGTGGTGTAGCTGCACTGATTGACATCGCCCTGCTCAGGAGAAATGTTTTTAACCAGCCAAAACAACAAATACTACTGCAAAACCTACATTGGTTACATTGAGAGCATTCAAATGTAAAAGCAATTGGGTTTTTCAGGAGTCAAAACATGATTATTTTTAAATGGCTGTGGTTAGGTATGGTTATTATTTATTGTTTGAACATAGCAGCACCTACTGGCCCCAGCCAGAAATCAGGATTTCACCATAGTAAGTGTAAAAGGTAGTAAAAAGGTTTACTCTTCCCGGAGTGCTTTGAGTCTGGGCAGGAGGTAACAGGCAGAGTGTTTGGACACCACCAGCACAAAGGAGCAGGAGAGACTGGGAAGACTGGTCTGCACCCCATGGTTAGTTCCAGCCATGTGGTATTAGACATTTTTGAGGAGCCTTATGGAGGGGAGGAAGCTGGTGATAATGAGTTATTCATGTTAATTTTACACCCTGCATGCAGGAAGCAAGATACCCTGGCAGAATCCTTTCCCATCCAACCCTGCTGGCAAAAGGCATGCAGTGCATGTGAGTGCTGGTGTCCATCCTCTTTCTTCCCCATTTGCACTTCCCAAGATGCAGACATCTACCACTGTTTCCCTGAAATTAGGATTTGCAGAGATCTGGGCTGTTGTGCAGAACTTCTTCTGAACTGTCTTCTGAACTTGGCTGAAAATCCTTCCATTCTCTGCTATCTTCCCTCCTGCTAGAGAACAATATCAAAATTTATAGAATCATAGGATAGTTAGAGTTGGAAAGGACCTTAAGATCATCTAGTTCCAACCCCCCTGACATGGGCACAGACACCTCACACTAAACCATGTCACCCAAGGCTATGTCCAACCTGGCCTTGAACACTGCCATAGATGGCGCATTCACAGGTTCCCCAGGCAACCCATTCCAGTGCCTCACCACCCTCAAAGTAAAGAACTTCTTCCTCATATCCAATCTAAATTTCCCCTGCTTAAGTTTAAACCCATTACCCCTTGTCCTACCACTACAGTCTCTAAGGAAGAGTCCTCCCCATCATCTCTATAGGCCCCCTTCAGATACTGGAAGGCTGCTATGAGGTCTCCATGCAGCCTTCTCTTCTCCAGGCTGAAC
>JAOEHX010045159.1:44678-64176 GCA_025448015.1 Bolborhynchus lineola | reverse complement strand
TTTTTTTTTTTTTTTTTTTTTTTTTTTTTTTTTTTTTTTTTTTTTTTTTTTTGTTTTTTTTTGTTTGTTTTTTTTTTTTCCTTTATTTTTCCTCCAACAGAAAACAGATATTGTCTACAACAGTGATTTTCATCATCAGAGATTTTAGTTTTCTTCCATATTTTTTGCTTAGAGTGCCATCCTCATGGAAAACTTTGTGGTCCTAGTGGTTAACATGAAGTCAAGAAAATAATTTCTGCAGCTGTATTTTAAATACATAGGGTCAAGAAGAAGTTTGCTTAGGCCAAGAATCAGGGAAAATTAAAAGTAATCAAAATCTGTATTCAGTTCTATTTTAAGGTCTCTCTTTTAAAGCTGTCTCTGTGTAATGCCTCAGAAATTTCCAGGGAAGTTCTGTCATTTCTGTTTTCCACCTCAGACTTAAACTGCAACAAGCAAACAGGCTTACAAGAAACCTTGCTCTTTTGAAGAGATTTCCAATTTACTATGTTTTTATCCTCATGAGGTTTAGATAAAACATCCCAATTTTTGATTTTTTTAAACTAAAGCCAGACTCAAAACCTGTGGAGATTTTCCCATCATTAGTAAGAGCATGAATGTGAAATTATTTGCTGTGAAGGTGAAGAGTACTGTTAAATTAAAATCAGATGGATCAAGAACAACTCTTTTCTGCCTTGTCAAGTGCATGGGGTAGGTGCTTTAAAGGATAGTTTTCATTTTGTCACACTATTTTCCTATATGATCCAGAAGGGTAAAACAGAAGGAGGGTTGTGGATTTATTTGGGAAAAAAAAAACAAAAAAAACCAAACCAACCCAAACCCTTGAATTCTAATCTGGAAGATCTAATTTTCTGTTTAACCATTTTACTGAATTCTCCCTTGGCATACAGGGAAAGACATGCTATTTTTCCTGTTTCCTGCAAGGACATGTATCAGGTAAGGACAGCCTTTATTAGCACATTGCTGGCAGGGTGCAGCACCGTATGGAGCTTGTCTGTTTTCTAGGGAGTGGAGGGGATGTGTGTGTGTATTGGGCTCGTTCCTTACCACCCTGGCCAGCCCTTCTTAGGCAGCAATAGGGGTTTCTTGGCTGCAACAGGAGCCACAATGCTTTACTTAGTTGTGCTTGCTCTTCTTTCTTTAACCAAATGTGTTTTCTTCTCTGGACCTGCAAGCAAAGGTCTGTGTTGCTGAGAGCTGGTAGAGGTGCTCCAAGAGATGAAGCACCTTAATCTGCACTTGACAGCCATTCTTCTTTTATTAAAAAAGACATGATAACATTCATTGACTGTTTGTATGGTTATCCGAGGGAAAGCCCGGCACCAATACAGTACGTCCACCCTGAAACCAGCCGCTTGCAAATCAAGCTAGGCACCTTGTTCTGTCAGTTGCCTGCAAGCGGTATGTTGAAAGCACAAGCAGTATTGCTGAGCTCCTTCAGAAACACGAAATATCATGTTTCCATGCTGAGTTGACTGACCCCTTGACCATTAGCCATTTATGGTTTATTACTGTACAATAGAACATATTCAAAGTTATGGATGATGATTTGCTGTTTTGGTGATTTTTTTAACTTTGCAAAAATTGGTTATTTGGGATTTTTACTCCTTAATGCTAAGAAAGCTTCCTGAGAAGCAATATCTGGTGTCTGTGAGTTCACGGTAAGGTACTTCAAATTAAAAATAAGTGGGAGTGTTTAAACACAGAAAAGTCCAACTGTAAATACTTTTCAACTATCACCTTTTTAAAGTTTCTAGTGGATGGAGTCAGGTAGAGTTCTGGAAGTGTTTGTTCCAGAATGAACAAAAACAAAACTTTGGAAGGCTAAAGGATTTGAGCTTTTAAAATTTGTGAATGTTACACAGGAAAAACTGTCTGGCTTTTCTGTGTGCTACTATCAGTAGCCTCTGAAAATGCCAAAAGAAATGCAGTTCCTTGTGCTTAGTCTAAAAATATCATAAGACAGGTTGGCTCAAATCACTTTGTGATTATTATCTTTAAAGTGGCAATTAAAGAAAACATCAAACCATAACAAAACTAATATCCTTCTCAACAATCCGTGAGCTGAATTCCCCAGAAATTAGCAAATATCTGATCCCAGTGACACAAATTATTGTGAGCTTGGAGTGATATCAATTACTCTCCATTACTACCCGAAGGCTTCTGCTATAGTGGTTAATAATCCAAATCCTAAGGTGCCCTTTACGTTTGTGGGTAAGGTCAAAAGGAGCAGAGGATCTGTGGTGAAAGCAGCACAAGTGAAATACTGGTGGGGTTTTTTTTTTGTAAATCAGTCACGTCTTTTAAGCACTGATGGATTTGATCAGAAGATGAGCTCTGCCCAGTGCTACCCAGGCTCAGAGGGCTATGGAAAACCCGCTCTCCCTTGATTCCGTCTGCACTGTGGAGCTGTAACTCATGGCTGTGGCTTTTGAAGGAGTATAGGGAGGTCAGTGCATTTGGGGTCTACCTAAAGACAAATGACCTTAGAGCTTTTGAAACTTTTGAAATACTTTTTGAAATACTTTTCTACAAGATAGATAAATTATCACATACATGGACAGAGTGCTCTCATACATAGCTACCTGCCATATTACAAGCACATCCTCTTCCTCTGACCCAATCTTTAGTTTCAGTTCAATCACTGGACAAGTCACTGCGTGTGCACCTGATCATATAAATCTTCTCCTCGACAGGAAGAGACAAAGTAATCTCTCACTGCTACCAAGCCTTCTTGAACTTCCTCTTGTTCATTTTGCAGTGCAGATGTCAAACTGCTCACTGAAAACTGGACCATGTGTTTGACATTGACAAAATGAGCTTTTCAAGCATACTTGTCCTAGAGGAAGACGGCATCCAGTTTCTTTATGACCAGACTTACTTTCCATAAACTCATCTTGATTGCATTAATTGTGTTGCTGTTAATTATTTCCTGATTTTCTCCCCATATCAGATTTTGCATGAAGTCAATTCCAGATGAACCAACTGATAGTTATGATAGTAACTGATAGTTATGCAAGGTTTTATCACTGGCCTCTTTCTACCCTCATACAACAGCATCTCCCAGGCTTTGTGACCCCTCTAATTTTACAGAAACTGTTATAAATTGAGGTCAGAGGCTCAGAAAGTTGCTCTTCACATTTTCTTTGGAAGCTGTGATTTGCATTACCTTGGCTTGTAGACAAATTTGGGGAAATTAAGTCTTCACATATAAACCACTTCACATGGGGTCTCTGTGACTAGCTTCAGCTATCTGAAAGCCAACATCTAGCCAAAGCCTGTCAGACAGGCTCTCTCCAAAGTCAGTGGAGAGCAGGAAACATTGGCAGAACTGGTTCCTGGCATCCCATGGGAGCAGAGGCCTTTGCAGATGCCTATCTCTCCCTTCTGATAAAAGAAAAAGTCCAGTTGACTCAGAGTATATGGTTGCTTGTTGAGTTTTTTATGTGTGAGAGGTAGGTTATGCCTTGGCCCTGTGCACTGCATCCTGTGGGCTGCACCCAGAGGATTTGTGATTCCCACCCTGTGACTGAGTCACTGGATCACAACCCTTTCATGGAGATGTCTTTCTCAGATACATTCTTACATGACTCACCATGTCTTGCAAGCGATGTGTAGCACTAGCCACAGATGTTAACAGCTTCCAGTGCTGATTTTAGTTTATCTAAACCTAGATTTTGCTTCCTCACCACTTTTCTTTATATCTGTATTTCTTTTATAAACATGTTTTGCTTAAACCCAGGGCTTCTCATCCTTTAGAGTCTTCTGTATAGGTTTCTGTCTGGTAGCACACCCACAAGTACCTAGATGGAAGTGTTTTTGAGTGTGCTGAAGATGTCTGTTTTCAGAAATAACAGAAAGTGATTCCCAACACATCTTCTATGAGCAGGGTATTGTTCCCCTGTAAATAACTACACTAAGCAAGCCTTGCTGTGGTCAGAAGAGGTTTCCCTTACCCATCTCAGCCTGCCCTGAACAAAGTTCTTCAGAGAAACTGGTCTTTTGTCTCCTCCCAGACTGGGTAGTTTGCATAATCTGGTTAAAAAAATGAATACACATGCTCACAAAGAATCGTGGGGAAAAATGGTAGTATAAGTAAGGCTGAGTGGTCTGTCTAATCTGACAACAATATAATAAATAGTTTATTTGTGTACTTTGGAACAACTCCTTGTGAGTGTGTTCTATTCCTGTTTCCCAACAACACTGTCATTAAAACAATGAGCACTGTAATTACTGTGATGAAAAGGCATTATTGCTTCAGTTCTTCATCTGGCTCATGTGCAGAAGGAAGAGGTTTTCTTTATAATCTCCTCACAGAAGGAGCACAGAGACCAGAAGGCTCCTTCTCCCACTGGCTCTGCCTGTACAAAAGATTTCTCCACACCGGAGACTGCAGTGTGAGAGCCTTTGTCTTAAATGAAAGGGCATAATACAGGCCTTCTGCCAGCACTGGCTATGAATGAAAGCAGAGCCTTTATGTACCATCTAACTGCTGAACTGCAGACAATACTGTAAAATCTGCACTCCTCGATTACCTCAGCTGCCTTCGCATTGCTGGAGTGCTGTTGAGCCTTGAAGAGAGGCAGGCTGCGGGTGCCAGGATGCAGCTTCACAAAGTCTGTGTCCATAGGAGAGCAGAAAATCTGCTTGCCCAGCACAGCCGCCCTGGTGAGAGTGTGGAGGGTGGGTCAGGAGGGAGGTATGACTAATACCTTGAAAACAGTCTCTCCAGCTATTTCTGCAGCTGGGCTGTTTCCTTCTGGCAAACTGTACTTTACCTTCTCTTCAGTTCAGCTTCTTTTAAAACCTGCTAGTTTGGCAGATAGCAGATTTGCTATGAGCTTGCAGCTCAGCTTATGTAGCTGAGCATACATGACTCATATATACCAGACTCTGCAGGTGTTAGCCCAGAGGTTGGCATTTTCGCACTGGTCTTCATGAGAACCTCTTTCAAAAGAGCCCATTTGCTCATTGCAAATCAGATAATATGGCCTGGAGAGCCAAAATACCAACTAGTTTTGGTCAACGTCTCTCCACTGCCTTCATCAGAGCTCTATAGACTCTCACCCCTAAGAAGCTGGGCTGCTTCAGATTTCTCAAGTGGTTACTTAAATCTGCCAGGTTGCCTAAACAGGGACAGTCTGGCTGCTGCAGTTTTAGCTTCCATAAAGCACCTGCCTTAGGGCTCATATGCTGTGAAGTACTGCCTCCATTAGGGACAGAGAGAACCGTTCTCTCTGGCAGTAGCGGTCACTGAGAAGAGGGCATGCTGTCAGCAAAATATGCCCTGCTGTCTGATGTGAGTGACTACTGGATGGTGGGGGAGCACACACATCCCCATCTGATGAGAACTGCAAGAGAATATCAATAAGGTTCTGAGACATCCACTGCTATTACCAGCACCCTCTGTTAGAAAATGTTTATCCCATTGCAAGCATAACTGATATAAATAGAATGTGTCAGGCTAAGTAGAAACACCTACCTCCTCCCCAGAGCTGCTCTCCCCTCATTTGACAAGGTACAAACAGAAAGCCCGTTCACATGTGAGCAGAGAGTACTAAACATTGCATCAAAAAGCAGAAACCATCCTGTTACAATCTGCTGCTTGTCAGGATTTGACAGCGTTGTGAAATATAAATGATCTCTGAGATAGCAATGCCTGCTTCAGTTACTGGTAAACAACTCCCCTCATTAAAAAGATGCTTTAGAAATGACAGCACCAAATTATGCTAGTATTTTTATGAAGTGCCCTCCAGCCAGAGATCCAAAAGCAAGTTTTGCCATTCATTTGCCAAAAAAACATTTCTTTGCAAGCGGAGGCAAAGTGGCCTCATGGTTGAAAAGCTGATGCCATTTAACAGGCTCCAACTGGGACAAAAAATGATTCCATTTGGACGTAAGAGAAGAGGTTGTGAAGGAGATGGATTTTCCTAATGCCTCCTTTTTTTTTTTTTTCCTTCAGAATATCATCTGTAACCTTTTTTGACCCATAGATTGTCTTCAGTTCTGAGTTTGTTCAGTGCCTAATTCAATATCCTTTAGCCATGACAGTAACCCATAAGTCCTGTCCTGCAATACAATCTTGCTAATGATTATAAATGGCTAGATCTGAAACTTGCTTGATCTGAAACTATATTCTACTGTTCAGTGCCCTCTGCAACCTCCTTAAGAGAATAGATTCAGAAACAGCCCTTGGGAAAGAGTCTTGAGTCATCCTGCTTCTCTCTTTAACCTTTGGGTTTTCCTTGGAGACTTTTTGGTTAGGGTTTTGCCTTGTTTTTGCTTATCTCTGAGATATACTGAGATTAGAGTCCAAGATAGAATGGCTGCAATGAAATCATTATGGATTCCACCTGCATCCTGCTCTGAGTCAGAGAGAAATTAACAGGATAATACAGGCTGTATGTATTTCTCAAGTGAGAGATCACTGAGATCAGTCCTTGCCAGAAATACCACTAGTAAGAGCAGTCTATAGGCCATGACAGATAACATTTCATGAGATTTTGAAACTTCTTTATTGAGGGATGAAAAAATTTGATCCTCTTCTTGTCCGCAGGCTTGCTCTGAGCTTCTTTTATAGAAACATTCACTCCTGAAGGTTTAGTTTATCTTAGGCTGCCTCCTACCCATCAAAAAAGACCTGGCCTTCTCTTCTGTAGAGCTCTGTACCTGCCCTTGCACAGGAGTAGCATGACAGTGAGACCCTCCACCCATTGCTCACTCAACTGGAATACAACTCAGGAAACTTCTGTATTTTTAATGTGGCAGTGAAAGTTATTTCTGCTATGGACAGGTCCTGTCATTCCTGGATGTCAGATTCGAACTAAGATGGTAGATTTAGATTAGATATTGGGAAGAATTTCTTTACTGTGAGGGTGGTGAGGCACTGGAATGGGTTGCCCAAGGAAGTTGTGAATGCTCCATCCCTGGCAGTGTTCAAGGCCAGGCTGGATGGAGTCTTGGGTGACACAGTGTAATGTGAGGTGCCTCTGCCCATGACAGGGAGACTGAAACTAGATGATCTTAAGGTCCTTTCCAGCCCTGGCTATTCTATGATTCTATGATTTTCATTTCTTTGTTCAGCTGCTTATTTGAGAGAGGTTTTTTTCATTTTCTGAAGATATTAAGCACATTCATTCACCAGCTGGTTAAGTTCTTCCAGCAGGTTATAATTTATTCCCTTCCTCTTCTTTTTAACTCTCAAAATCCCATCTAATGGCTCATCTAGATGGCTGTAGAAATGTTAATACAGTTTAAAAACAAAAGGCAGTAATATCTACTGCTTGATCTGAAAACAGATATGCACAATCCTTTTTGAGCTTTTCAAATTAGACATATGAGTTCAGACAAGAACTTCAAATTAATTCTGTCTGTATCCCAGTTTTTACACATCAAACAAAAGATATGAGTATCCTTACAACACAAATATCTTGAATAATTCAGCTTTCATATTTAAAGCATACTATATGGATGCTAAGTGTAGGACTAATCATGGTGTTATACAGCAAAGGAAGACATTGTTTTGTTACTGTGCCCACCAAAGCCTGATATATGACACAGTTACACCCCCTCTTCCCAACCTCCTTTTGGAAATGTTTGGTTATTATCATGCACAGGATTTTTGAAGAGCTAATGATAAATTATACCTGTTATTTCTAGAAACATTAGGTGCTTATTTGTGTTAAATAGTTTTCAGTTTAAGAAGATTTTGGTCTCCACCAAGCTGCTGATGAGGCCAGATAATTTCCTTTTCAGTGGCACAGGTAAGCAAGACTATTACCCCAACAGAGAATTTTGATTTGCTCTATATAACATTCGTGTCCTGTCTGCCAGATGGAGGCAACACACTGCCCTTGCTGTGTTACAACTTGTTTCTTCAGCAAGCACTGAGTGGGTGAATCATTTAGTTCACATTTGGGAAAGTTTTGAATATGGAGGAAATGTATACTTAAGAACACTCCCAGATCGTGATTTCCAGGATTGTTTTCCAGTCACAGGAACTGTGCAATGTGCTGTCAGACTTTTAGGTAGATCAAACAGAGAGGAAATATCAGTAACTAAAGATACTATTTCTGCACACCCGCAAATCCTCCTTTATAGCAACTGCCTTGCCTTTTAACCTTGACATTTGACTGGCACCAGGAGAGAGACTGTAGATAGTTGCCAAACTGCGGGTATCCCTTATGGGGGACTGGCAGCCTGCTGGCCTTCAGGATACCAAGCAGCAAGACAATTTCTCTGCAACACAGTTCTGAGTCAGCCTCATTGCCAGAAAGGCAAGTCTGGGAGGGATTTCATTGACTGCCTTTGCTGGCCCGGCTATCCTTAGTTCATGACAGGCTATGAAGGACGGCACTCATGTCTTCAGCATCCTCCCACAAGCCTGTAATTCATCCCACTTGGGTTTATACTTCTTGCAGAGCAAAAGATGTCTGAGTGTTTGGGTTGTACTAGATATAGATACCATGACAAATAAGTAATAACTATTAGCTACACATGATAGATTTTGTTGTATTTCTCGTGCATAGGATTGCTTGTCTCGGTCTGTGTTCACAATTCTCCACCTACCCACCTTTGCTTTCAGGGTTAATGAGATGTAGTTAGGACAGTACAATCAATGCAACTATTCTGCTCTTCCTGCAACTGGCGTGTTTTCTAATAAGCTTTTTTACTTACTTAGTTTGAAAACAGACACAGAGTCCTGATACATTTAATCTGACAAGGAAGCCACAGCTGTCAAGAACTGTACTAAGGTGTGAATGAAAAGCTTATGCTGACAAAGAAATCCGACTCAGGGCTCTGATTTCCTTGGGCAGGTTCAACTGTAGCCTGCTGACAAGAGTTAGAAGTTACGCAAGGCACAGCAGCTCGTTGCCAGGTTGCTTTTCTTAACTCTATGTGACTGCTCTTTTCTTTCATCAGCCGTTAAGATGAGGGAAACAACCACACAGAAGCAACATGGTGACTTGAAAAATACAACCTGCCAGAGCTGAGGAGGCTTTCTCTGGAGAAAGGCAGGACTAGCACGGCTTGGATAATGTTAATTTAAGCTCCCAGAGAAAGAGCCTGACATTGCTCATTGCAACACCGGTTGAAAGCTTTATTAGGCTAGAATAAAAGGTATAATTTACAATGTCTTTCTCACAACAGCTTCCCTTAATTACCTCATGTTGATCAGTTCCTGCTAGCAACTGGGTTTTGAACCAGTATGAAGTGGAAGATAGTTTATCCTATTTAGGAAAAGACTATAGTAAAGCACATGGCAAGTCATGGTCTTGAAAGTGATAGAGTTTTAATGATGGTGTAGCTCCTTCTTGACTCCATGGAGTAGATTGAAAAGGAAGCACTGTATATAGGAATGAAACTATAAATTCCAGTTCATCAACACTTCCAATTCTGTGTCACTGATTTTCTTATGGAGGAATGGGAATCAGTCTGCCCCTCTTGCTTTGAAAGCCCTTGTGTTTATCCTGTGTATGTGGATGAAATCCAAGCTAGATTCTCAGTGTCAGTGGTTGCAAAGCATATGGACTGAAATTCCAGCTCACTGCTTACCAAAAGAACCTCAGAACACTAGATTTTGGAAATCCCAGAAGCAGAATGTATCTTTTCTTCATACTGTCCCATAGACAGTGGAAACTGCCACTGCCCAGCTTGAGGCCACACTTGTAGGAGCAATGCAAACACAAAACACACTTGTGGGTATGTTTACATGGGGGCGGGTCAGAGGATCACTAGTCCTTCCTGCAGCTTGGAGTCTGGGATGGTAAAAACCGGCAAGACCTGTGGAAACGGGAATGTGAGAGAACTGTCAAGCCTTTGGTTGAAGCCCAGCTTGCTGTGGAGTGATTAAAAATTTCCCTTCAGCTGCCCAGAGTGTAATGTCCATCAGCCAGAGCAAATGCTGGTATTCTGGCTGGATTGTTACGTCCATGTAACAGTAATATTCATGTATATTTTAAAAATACTCAAATACACTTCACAGAAAATAATGAATGTATTTAAGGTTAACTCTACAACAGACTTCTAATGCACCAGCAATTGAGTGTATAAAAATACGTGCACATTCTATCTATGCTCATTTAAAATAACATTTTTTCTACAAAGCCCAATTAAACCAACAAGAATTCCACCAGGAATAGAAAGTTCTCTGTCCTCAGACAGCTAATATATCTAGCTTAGTCTTTTGAGAGCCCTAAAAGTAAAATTTAGTAGTTTGTTTCCAGCAACACTCTTCCTTAAAGGAGAAAAAGAATAATTTATTTTTATTCATAGGAAAACTGGCTAAGCAGAGGATTACCAGCTGGTATTTTAATGACTATCTTTGTGGAATATATTATGGACTCTAATTAAGTAGCCTTCTCATGTGTCCATAAGTGCATAGTTTGGTGGTGGAACCTCTTGCCTGTGAACGGAGTTGGATTAAACATGTACCAAAGACCAGTACGTGTGTAATAATTCTAACCAGACCTCTTACAGTAAATGCCAGATAAGGTTTCAAAGCACGTATCATGTTCAAGAGAGAGATTTGAGAGGAATCCATGCTTTTCTGGTTTCGCTTAGTGTTGTTCTACAGAAAAACACAGCAACACTTAACTAAATGTAGTTATTGGTAACAGTAAGTCATTGGAACAATTTTTTGGTCTGCACAACCTTGGAATAATGTTCAGTTGCATTAAATCAGTACATTTGAACTACCACCATAAATAAGATGCACTATGCATGTCAAAACAAGTTCTTACGTAATACCAATATCTGTGGTTTCATTTACTAGTAACACCCTTCGTAAGTCATAACAGGGAACGAAGCAATCTCTGTGATACGGAAATTTCTTCTCAAGTGCATAAATTATGCCTTAATGCTACAATTGCTTGAAAAGTGGGACAGTCCCACAGGTCACCATTTCGATTCCAGTGGTAAGATTTGCAAATATTAACAATGATTTCTGCTTTATGGGAAGGATTAACTTTACAGGCATGAGGGGTCTAGTTTAGTTGATCGTGGGGGAAGTAAAGTCTTAAACATAATAAATTAGCAAAATAAAGTAACAAAGGTAGCTTTACTTGGTTTTTAATGATTTTGTAAACTCTCCCAGTTCTGAAAGGCTAAATCACTCACAGCTCCCACATCAGACCTCTGTGCATTCATCTTTAGGCTGGTCTCTGTGATAGGACTAAAAGGCACATATAGACTAATACGTGGAAAGAGATGCTGCACTGGGACCTGCCCTCTCATCTGTCTGCGCCACGAGGTTGCTGTGTGCTCTCTGACCAGTTGTCTCTGCTAAAACACATGGACATGTCTTTGACTGTGAGCTGCCTTGGGTTTTGAAACTCTGCTCTTATATCGGCTCTAGGTGCTTTCACAGTTGGTTTCCTCTGGAATTATGGTGCTTCAGCATGTCTCACTGCTGAGATGAGTGTAGTTCATCAGGAAAATTTCTGAGCCTCCAGAAATATGTATGGATTTACTGTGTTGTACTCATTTCTCCTCGATTGAACACTAAAAATGCATCCAGACAGCCTCTTAGAGTCACACAATAACATGCATTGAAATGGAAAGCAGCAGAATTATGAATATTGTATAGTGCAATGTTAAATTACAAATAAATAAAACATCTGGGGCCAGATGTTGCTGTTGGAACTGCCATTCCTTTCAGCAGCATCGTGTGTGCACTTCTAAGAGGAGAGTTTGGCCCTTGATATAGTGAAACCATGTATTTAATGTAATATTAATTCCATTAAAAACAAGATAACTTGGTAGGTAGAGAGATTAACATGTTTTATAAAAACAGTTGAGGGTGTCTTTGCTACCACTGTTCATAACAGTATTTTTTTTTAATGTTGAAAGGATAGAAAATAGAGTACGTACAGTGAGAAAATGGAGCAGACAGTATAAGAAATGTACTTGAAGTAAGCCCAAGTGCTCAAACAGCGCTCAGAAGTTTTAAAAGATAGAAAGTTGGTGATAATCTGTGTAGGAGATCAATCTCAAAATGTCCAGCCTCAGGTGCACTTGCCAAGAACTGAACTCCTTTTTTCCTTTCTGAAAATCTGTTGAATCTTTTCACCAATGCAGAATTTACTAATACCACTGGTGTACTTGCAGGGGAAAATGACCATTTACTTAGGGAAAAAATTACCCTTCACAAAGGTATTACTTGGTTGTGGATAGTTTTGCAGAATTTGAGCTTTACTAGGATCTAGAAGATCCTTTTACACCAGGGCTGATTTCTCCATAAGTCCAAGTGCAATGCACGCCTGTCCTTATGGCTGCCTGCATTGCTTTGACCATTTTGTCATGTTGTTGACAAGCTTTGCTGCCCCATACGGTACCTGCCTGGGCTTTTTTGCCATGTACTTTTCCAGAGTGGGAAGAAAGCCTTGAGAGCCTTGGTTGTTTACCTTGAAATGTCCTTAAAAGTGTTAATTTTTCAAGATAGATACATACACATCCTATTTTCCATCCTGCAGTCTTGCTCAGCCCAGCTAGGTTGGCACAGTGCATCCAGGCTCAGCATAGGTGGTGGACTTTGTGGATGACCCTTTATACAAGCCTTTTAGCCAGACTGGGCACCTCAGTGAATGAATTTCAAGAGCTAGGCAGTAATTCACTGGTTTCTGAACATTTTTGTTTTAAGATTTGATTAAGTTGCCCTTATTCCCTGGGGATAGTCATCCACTTGCTTATGCTGCTTCTGCATTCTGCATGACAACAAGGTGATGGGAAGTGCTGTGCCAAGGAACGGCACCATGCTGTGGTCCCCTTAACGTTAAGTTTAGGGCAGGCATTATAAGACTTTTGTAAAGAAGGGCTTTTGTAGGGCAGCCATTGTGTGACATGCCCACTGTCCGTCACCTGCCATTAGATGTTCAGTCCGAGAAAGAAGGTCTGCACATTGCACTATCCAGTCCTTGAGCTGTGCCAAGGTACCCAGAGCTCTAGGCCAACTGGGGGGACCTGGCAGCTTCAGTCAGCGTGGGAGCTCCCACGTTTCAAAATGAAGGACCAAGTGTGGGAAACTACATTGTGAAAGCAACAGTGTGCAACTGGCACTGGACATCTATCAGCAGCCCATGCCTTCTGACAGGCAATGAAAGAAAGAGGCATAAAAAGCAATTATGCTGCAAGTTACTTACTGAGGCAGAACCCAAGCAATAAGTGACCAAGGGAACTACAGATTTTTTTTATTTATTGGTGACAAAGAATGAGAAAACTCACTTTTTGACAGCACCCTTAAAATCTCTACAGTCCCATCTTCCTGCTTCTTCCTGCTGCTGTTTACTATTCCTTCTTCCTTGACCCATACCAGTCTGTGCAAATTCAGTCTTCTGCTCAACATAACCTGTCCATAAATTTCTTTGAAAAAGCTGAATGTATTTGGCCTGTGGGTCGTTACTCCTCACTGAACCTACCTACAGATCGCAATTTCCCAGGTCAGGGCAAAAAAACTTCCTTTACAAAAGAACAAATCTACAGGCTGGAAACCCTTGTCTGTAGCACAGCAAGTGCAGCACAGGGCAGGCATTTGCTATTTGGCAGTTTGCATTTCCCTGAAGTGAAGGGCGAGCTACTAAAAAAATCTGCTTAACAGTGTTTTGGTCAATGCTGTGTGAAATGACAGCATGAGCAACCCAGACAGATGGGGCTGAGCACTGTGTCTGTGGAAATGCTTTTCATAGGAGCAGTGAGCACCTTCAGACAGATGCTTTCCATTAGACTCGATACAGATATTCCAGATATCCCTTCTAAAAGTGTGTAAGGAAATCGAGCCGCAGACTGAAGCCAACAGTTAAACCCAGGTGTCCATTTGCTCCATTTGCCACCTCCAGCTGTTTTTTTTCAAGGTGTGGGCTCAATCAGGAAAATGGAAAAACGGCTAAATTCTATGTATGTCTTCCTCTGCACTTGGGATTTTATAAGGCAAGCTTGCAGTTTCTCTTCCAGTTTTATTTATTCTAACGTTATCCACACAAAATCCAAGTGATAAAACTGGAAGGAAATAAATTGGATATGCCACCTTTTGGGTTTAAAAAAAAATGGTGCCAGAGCTTTTACGGGGCCTTTAAAAGTGGTGTCTCTAAATAACACCTGCACTATATATTTTATATGCCAGTGTTTCTATTTATGATGTTTCCTTTGGCTATGACTGCATGCTATCCTGTTTTTTATATCTGACAAGAACCCCTCTGCCATGTCTCTGGATGTTTTGGACTTCAGGGTGTTAATAATGAACAACTTATGCTTGTTTCAGTGCCCATGTCTGACAAGGATTAGTGCTGGCTTTTAAAAACCCTTTATCTGACATGAGTGGAAAACGATGTTCCCATGCCATGGGACTTAGAGAGTCTTCATTATTTTCTCCTCCTATGCATAAATAAGATGCATGCTGGGTTTGTGACACAATTATGGCATGCTGCAACATAATTTTGATCTTTGGTGAAGTCCGCTCCTTCACACAGGATTAGCTGGTCAAAATGAAGTGAAAAATGCCCTCTCCAACGGGTGACTGCTGTGTGCTATGGCCAGGCAGATGCGGTAACAGCAGCAGCAGCAGGTGCCTGTCCGCATGCCCACCTCTCTTTCTGGGTCTCTGTGCAAGAGCAGTGGCTTTCCTGCAGCTCAGAGGGTTTCCCAACAGCTCTTTCACAAGCAGTAACTCCTTCTCAAAACAGTATGCTCTCTTGAATCACCATCTTCTGTCTGGAAAGAGGAAATTGCTTCTACTCATTATAAATGAACAGATTGACACTTCCTGAGAGGCAGACTTCACCCATTGCAGTCTGGGTCTAAGAAGTACATGGTAACCAATTGCCCTAATGGAAGATCTACCAATATTTCAGTGTGGAGAAGAGCTAATACTTTTAAAACAATCGCATGTTTAAAAATACATGTTTCAGTCATCTCCAACAGCCTCATACTAACAGCATAGAGCTATTCCAACACCATCAAAAAGAGAAGGTATATTACCAGAGACTTCAGCTATTTCCCCTGGCTAATCCAGAAAGAGAATCTCAAACTCACTGAAGTGCCCTAGGCAGACATTTTATAGTAATAGAGGCTATTTCTTTGCTGGAAGCAAGTCTATAATAGCCTTTTAAGCATCATTCAGTCTGAATTATCAGCCTAAAACGTACATAAATCACGCTATGTTACACAGTATTTTTTTCTTGCCCCTTTTCTTGAATTTACTCCTCCAGTGCAGGTTTTACAAAAGAAGCAAATTACAGTTCCTTCAGTTAGTCATCACAGCTAGTGGGATGACTGAGTTATGCCAGGATTTTTTGGTGCAGTTTGTCATATTCAGAGGAGTAAATTCTATTTAATGAAGTGGGAGAAGTGTTACAAAAAGAGGAGGCAGTAACTTATTATTACTCATTTTAACCTGCTTGATTTTCTGTCATTTATGTGCTCTACACTGTTGTAGAACCTGGATGATCCATTAACTGATCTTCATCCTTACAACTTCCCTTCTGAGGGAGGCTCATGACCTGATGATGGGGCCCTTAGGAAAAGGATTTTAACCACCTTAGTTCATCCCAACTCTGATCTCCTGCTGTTTCATATAGGCATAGTTATGGAAAGGGGGTTCAACACCACTATGCCTGCTGGGGCACCTCCTGTAGTGATGCACCTCTAGTGTTTGATAAAAGAACTGGGACAAAATACGCCCATGGCAGAGAACAGAAATGAGACCCACCTGTCTGGCTGAATGTTACAAGCATCAAGCTGCAGGACTGACCTTACATGCCAGTCCTCTCTCGCTTTAGGAAATTTCTCATTCTCACTTGCAAGGAGACAGTGATTCAGGAAAACGCATGCTCTTACCTGAAATGTCAAAGATAACATTAGAAGTTGAGTGAAAATTGACAGCTACTGGAGAGAAGAATTCTGAATTATAGCCCCACACAGAGAAAGGAAGTACCGGTTCCTAGCAGCACCAGGAGGGGAGCAGATGCCTTACGGCTAGCCAGTATGCAGCAGCTTAGAATTGCTGCGTCTTAGGAAGGAGTTTATCAGGGAGGAATTGTCACTGTGTAAGCTAGAATGCAAAAGACACAAACCCAAGGGAAACTGGGTCTTGTTAGTTCTGTTCCTCCAAAACCAGTTTATTACTGTTCTCTTTTGGGCTGCTGCCTGTAGGATTTAGTCTCAACACACCTGATTGCAGGTGTCAAATGGTTCAAGAGTTGCCCAGTGATTGAAAGGGAGATGAGCAAGCCTCTGCTACCTACCAGCCGGTTTGTCAGTAGAGGATGGCCAAATGCCCTGCGAGTGTTAGACATTGAACAGGTTTAATTGTTCTATCCGTTCCTGTACTGCTGCTGAGCCAGAGCAGGAGCCATCTACATTCATATGCATACAGGCAGAGAGGTCCAGATATGGTGTAGTAGTCTCCTGAATCTGTTCCTGCTAACTGTGAAGTATGAAAAATGGTATGCAGACAAACGTTGGCAGTGAGGCTAAGAAGCACTGCTGCTTACAACTCCATCCCTTCTGAAGCTGATGCCTGTCTGTAGGGCCATGGTCCCTCAATCCATTGCAAGACAAAGATGCTTTGTTTTAGTGGTAGGACAGAGTACAGAAGAAGCGCAAGTCCATTGCCTGCTGGCTGAGCAGAGCTGTGTACCTTACCATGTGCTAATTGGTTCGCAAAAGGTTAAATGGTTTGAAGTCCTACACGGGGGCCCATGGGAGTGTGGACATGTCCATAATGGGCCTGTGACCAACAGCTGCCCATTGCCTGTTAGTGTATTAGCTACTGAATTAATCTTCCTCCCTAGAGTCAGCATCTCTGAAGCATATCCAAATGACACCTCTGGAGCCTGAAATTCACGATTGACGTCATGCAGCATTAACACTAGAGGAACATGCTTTTCAGTGGTCTACCACTGGAGGGACGTGTTCTTCAGTGACCACCCCTTTCTTTCAGATGTGAAGAGCTGCAGATCCTGCTAGGAGTGAAAAGACAAGTTTGTTTCTGTTATTGCTTAGTCTGACAACAAAAATACCAAGCAAACTGTAGTAGAGTTTGCATGATGCTGACACGTGCCCACTGGGAACATGGCTGCCACCACCAGTTCATTTTGCAGGGGCCATTGACAGCTGTCAGAGAGCAACTTTGGGTAATTAGTGTCCTGAAGGGCCTGAACTGAAGGCTTAGAAATGAAAGACTGTATGAGAAAACAGCTATTCTCTTCTCACTCCTCAAGACTGGTTGTGTATGTGGAGCTCAAAAATAACATTAAAAAAAGAGTAATACTAAGAAAAGCAATATAGCTGGCTAAATTGCATTTGCTGCATCTCAGGCTTACATTTCATTACAAATACCTTCTTACTCAGAGTACAGTCTTTTTAAGTCACTAAGACAAGTCCTGAAGTCCTTTCTCAGCTTTCACTCATACCTTGGATGCTTTTTCATTAACTTCAGTGGATGTCTCTTTGTCTGACTGAAACTGAAATGGGGCCTTGGGAATATTGCTTGAGTAAGCAGCAAGAAATGTGGCCATGATAATAATGTTTTCTTTTTTCCTTTCACCCTATTTTCTTTCCTGTTGCTTTTCTGACAGCTCTGAAAGAGTGGGAAGAAAGCAGTTAGGACTCACCACCTTTACGGCTTCGTTTTGAGGACTGCATAAATGTTTTTCTTATGAATTTCTAAGCAGAAGGTCATTTCAACTGAAAACCCATCATATTTCATTTAGAAAATGTCAATTAAACATGTCAGGGGATTTTCTCAACTAAACCAACAGGAAGATATCAAGATAACTACCAAAACATTTAGGTCAACAAAAATCCAGCTTCCATTATTTATTTATTTATTATAAAAGCATCAGAATATTTAATTGATTTTTTTGCCTTGTTCTAAATTAAAAGTTTGGCTAAATCATTCCCTTAGAGACTGTGTTCAAACAGGGACATGTTTATATATCTGCTTCTGATCATACAAGATAGCACTAGATTATGCGATGTGCTGGCTTTCCAGACCCAGAGAATGGCATGTCTTCTCCATGATCCTGTCTCTCACCAGAAACGTGGACTACTTAGATAACAGCAACTTCACTCTTTTCTTGACCTTAGAAAAAAGATTAATTTTTCAAGGAGAAACTGAGTCTAAGGGCAAAACTGTATTTCAGCACTTCTGGACGCAGCAAAGAGGCTACCTCAGTTTTATTAACAGAGGGTGACATGCTGTATGGGAAAATTTCATTCTCAGAAAAAGTTTATTTTAGTCTTTTTAATTTAGTATTTTAGTAATTTTGGTTTAGAAATCACCAAAAGATTACTAAAACTGAACAGATTTATCTAAAATGTAACTAATTGTGCCTAGCTATGGGTTACGCAGGCACAGTGAAAGCAGTCAGCAATCACAGGTGACTTAGAGCGGACATACTAACCCAGAGACTTGAGAGATGCAGAAAGGTGACAAAAAACCAGCTGCAGGACAATAACAGCTAAAAACCAGCACAGACAACGCTGCAGTCAGCATTTGAACATGCTTAATGTTTCCTCTCTTCTACCTGTGGTTTTAAACTCAAACTTCTTTTATCCAATTTTGTGCAGTTACAGTGCTGCTTCGCAACCTCCCTGCTCTGCCAGAGGAGTTCAGAAGTTGTGGCAGAAACGACCAGGCATCCTGAGAGTATGTCCATTCCAACCTCCACAAAATAAGTGTTTTTTTGTACACCACAACATAATAATGGACATCGGCACTCATTCAGCCTCATTTTATGACCTATAACTGAGTGAATAATTCATTCAGTGCCTAGAGATCTTGCTTGGAAACTTGTTTTACCACAGGACCCTGGGGAATGAAAAAAGCAATAAAATTCCAGCTTTTAACCCATCCATTTACAAAGCCCCTTGATATTATTGCTTCCATGATCAATTTAAATGAACATGTTGGAGGTTTACTAGTAGCCTTCATGTATTTCATGTCTCAGTACATATTTTTTGAGAGCATTTATGGCTTACACTTATTGTTAGTTTGAAGGAAACAGAATTCCCAACTGCAAAGTCACACTTTTATTTAAAGCTTTAATTGTCTTTAAGAAGAGCCTGTCTGAATTCTAGCCCTTTTGGAGTCACTGATGCCATTTATTACCCAGTAAACTCTTTCAAGCTTTGAGACAGATTAATACTCCTCCTCATCAGTATACTTTTTCTTAGGTTGCGTTACTGTGTTTATATGAGGATCTTCATTTTGCTTTGGCAGCAGAACTGCTTTTCTGCTTCTGTAAATTACAAAAAGGAAAAAAAAAGCCTTCCTAAGCTGGATTGCTTCGCAGCTGTGAAAACGTATAATAACTTCAGTCGGATTACAACTACATCAAAGGTATTATATATCCCTGAGTAACATATTTACTAGGCTTTTAACAGCTGTATAATTAGCTCTGGATGACTACTTTTTTCCTCCACATCTTTAAATATCCATATTTCAAATTCACAGAAATTCAAAGGGAAGGTGGTTCTCCCTTTTACAGGAGGTACAGCCCCC
>JAOEHX010045159.1:0-35137 GCA_025448015.1 Bolborhynchus lineola | reverse complement strand
CCTTCCCTTCCCTTCCCTTCCCTTCCCTTCCCTTCCCTTCCCTTCCCTTCCCCTCTTTGCTCTAAGCTCCCAGTAATAATATCCCTCCTCCACTACTATCCCCCAAGTGCTGCTATGGGGCTTGGGCCCTCAGCTCTGAAGTGTCATGGGTCCTCCATTGTGTCAGCCCTTATGGAAACAATTTTGATCATTTCCAGCAAGGAAGAAGAGATAAAAAGAGGGACCCTGGGAGCTTGGAAATAGAAACCACAGGCTAAGTAATTCTGTATCATGGGAACAGACATGGCTATAAGACACATGCAGGTAAGGCGTCTGGCAAAACAGTATCATCAGGTTGACCTGATCTCCTTATGTAGTACCTGGCTGGGAAGGAAGCTGGGGTGAATTCACCATAAAAAGAACCTCTCAAGGGAGAGACTGATCTCTGTGTGTGAGTTTCATCCCCACTCAGCATCCCAGGATAGAAGTGTGGAAGGGATTTGCCCACCGCCTGCCTCACTGGGCTCCTGCCTTCTGGTTGAGTGCTGCAAAGCTGAGAGAGATGGGTGTAAGAGCCTTTCAGCAGGCAATTAAAAGCAGAATGTTTTCTGTAATATATAAACAAGCCCATTACTCCTTACTTTAATGGGGCTGAGATTCTGTGATAAATAATTGAAAAGAAAGCTTAAAGTGAATTTCAAAGATTTTTTTTCCTTTAAAAATGTGTTCGCAATACTTTAGTACTTTGTATAGCTTGAATGCTTAATCAATTGTCATTTAAAGAGAGTTCAGTTCCTGGAGTTTTGTGATATATATGTGCTAAACAAGCCACTTGAATGTCAAAGACACAGAGCAGCAGCTCCTGGGTTGAGACAGATTTATCGCAGTTTGTTGTGGCTTGCGCGTGGGAAAAACCTGGTCTAAACATCTTGTCTCCTCTCTGCAGGTTAGGAGGGTCTTGAATCAGCTTGAATTTCCCCTGCTGTAGCACAAACAAGAGTACAAGATAGCAGGCCAAACACTAGACAGGAACCTGCTAATTGCTCACCTGCTCCCTGGGTCTAGCCAGAAGCTGGCACAAGCTCCAGTTTCTCTATCAGCTTCAAGGCAAAATCCCAGCCCTTTTTCAACCAGGCCAGGGGGATGCAAATTAGCTAAGACTTTGGGCTTCCCATTGACTGTGTAGATCCCCTTGTTGAGGCTAAACTGGCACAGCCTTGGGGATATCACCGGAGTTTCACTGCAGCCCCCTGGATCCTGCCTAAAACCTTCATACCCTGTTCTTTGTCCTAACTTACCCCTTCTGACCTGTACTCAGACCAGAAAGATGACAAGGAAAAGTAGGCTTTTGCTAAATCTCAGAGGACAAGTGCGGCTTTAAGCCCTAAAAGCATTTTTAATGGGAGATGTTTTGTGAAATCTTACACATGTTTTAAGGTGTTGAAGTGCTTTGGGACTTGGAGTATGCACAAGCTTATTGATAACCTCTCTGAGGCTTCATCTCTTACTTAAACAGGACTCACTGAGGAACTTTCATACCTTTTTTTTACCCCCTTCTCTTCCTTTTAATTACCCTGTTTCTGAGCTGCAATGCTTTTGCTGACTGGGAGACTGCTTCTTCCCTTCCTATACTGGGGTGTTAGCAACAGTGTGGATCAAACTGTCACCAGAATTGTTAATCAGGGAGAGAGACTCTCTAGTGATCAAAGCCCTGGGAAGCCTGCCATGTCAGGAAAGGCTGAGAGCTGGGCTTGTTCAGCCTTGAGAAAAGAAGGCTTAAGGGAGACCTGATCATCATGTTGAGTATTTAAAGAGTGGCTACAAAGAATATGGTGACTCCTTTTTACAAGGAGTCAGACACATGGCAAAGACAGGGGTAATACTCCTGAGGAGATTCCAGCTGGACACAAGAGGAATATTTTTAACTATAAGGACAATTGGCCATTGGAATCATCTCCCCAGGGGAGTGAATGGTGGATTCCCCAACATTGGACACTTCTAAAATTCAAGTGGACAGGGCACTGGGCCAACTTGTGTACATTGTTTGCCAAGAAAGGTTGGACTAGATGATCCTTGAGGTCCCTTCCAACCTAGTATTCTGTGACTCTAATGTGAACAGATGGGCACAGTATTCTCCCTGCTCAAGAACACAGCAATAATTGCCCATATCCTTTTAAAATAATATACACTTGTTATCTAAAATTATTTTTAAAAGCAAAGGAAGATGCAAATAGTTAGAAACTCAAGGGAAAAGGGATCAAATCCTGCTCTGAGCAGCTGCACTAAATGTTGCTGTTCAGTCTCAGCTTTGCACCGGTGTGCCTGGAATCACAGCTTGTTCCCACAGAATCCTCTAATCATTGTTCCATTAACTCATGTAACTGTGTGGGACTAGAGCAGATTTCTCAATAAAAATGATGGATAAGTAAATTGAGAGAAGCATTCTATCACTTAGCAGGTGTAAAAAGATTGACAGTCCCAGCACTGCTGAGGGAGGATTGTGTGCATCCAAGGATGTTGCTATGAAGAAATGTTTGTGTGTGGCTGGGGAAAAATTGCCATGTTTTTTCATGAATGGGAAATTGTGAGGCCAGCAGTGGTGATGCTGGAACAGGATGCTGCAACCATCCTGGAAACAACGTGCAGCACAGCATAGGCAGCAGCTATGCAAGGAAAGACCAGGAGCCTTCTGGCTGCTGGCTCTCTTCATTATGGCAATAAGACTGAAAGCCAAAGTCAGGGAGCTCTCAGCATTGCAGAGATGCATCTGGGTGTGAAATCCCATGTGGTTATCCCCATGACAGACCTGAGGGCAAACCCACATGCCTGGGATGTGCCCCTCTTTTGGTCCCTTAGACTGTTGAAGGGAAACACCTTCCACAACATTGCAAAAGCCCCTCTGTGCAAGAACTAGGGCCTTGTTAATAAAGCATTTCCCAGAAAAGTGATGGTACCTTTAATACTTATATGTCCCACATTGCCTGATGCAGCCCTCTGTCTCTGTGGGGATGCTTCTGTACAAGATGCAGACAGAGAGAAGTGTGCCCATGCTCTACTCTCAGGGCTGAGATGCATCTGAGTGGGTTGTGCCAGGCACATCCCACAGGCAGATGTGAGTTGGAAGGTTGGGTTGAAGGCAATGCAGCAGAGTGAAAAATGGCATCAGGGCATCATACTCTTGTTTGCAGCTGAGGGACATGATGGCCCTTTGGGGAACCAGTAGGAATTATCCAGCAGAAGGCTTGACTGCTAGGTAATGTATTCATTTCATGGGCAAAACCTGTAGGCCTGCTCCTCTGTCCAGTGTAAAACCCAGACTAAGCTCCTGACTTCTCCTCAGAGGGGATATTAGGGGGAGGGCACAGCTTCTCTGCTTCTCTCCAGAGGCTGACAACCTGCAGGAGTGGAGGAGAATCTCAAGGTCCCATAGCACAAAGGTATTTCACTCCCTGCTAACACGTGGCTCCTAGATCCTGCTAAAAGCATGGTTTGAAAGAAATATCACTTTGGCCGACTGGTATCACATTTTGCAGCTCCTCTTCAAATGCTCTGATCCCAGAGCCAGGAACTTCTCCTTGTGCTGGAATTCCCACCATGGCCCTCCCATTCAGCATTTCTGAGCATTTGTAACTTGCTCAGCATCAAATTAGCAATGACCTGTCAATGACACCACTCAGAGATGAAAACAGCATTGCCATTTTCTTGCTGCATCCAGAGAGCCAGAGACACCACAAGGTCCTAGGACTGTGCTTCTTACCAAAAACCTGTCTGAAGAGCATAAGCACTACGAGGGCAGTTACACTGCTCACTGGGCATGCTGGAGGAGCACCATTACTGTCTCCCTCCCTATTCTCACCAGCCCAGCTCACTGGACATGCACCTTCCTCGTGCCCTCACAGTGCATCATTGCCATCTCAGCCTTGGGCTGTGGAAAACAGTGGAAGAGAAACATCCCTGCGATGAGAAAAAAGAAGGGGGCTCGGGATTAATGTTCATACATGGTGTCTGGAGAACTAGGCGTTTTGTTGTAAGGATTTATCGAGTGAGAAACAATGCTTTGCCTAATCCCTTGGCGGGGGGGAAGCTGCTCTGGCTAACGACTGCTCGATAATTAGCACTGGGAAATCCCCCACTCCCTCCTTTGCTCTGCCTCAGAGGTATCTTAGAGACTATTGAATCTAACGCTTAATTGCACCTCGGCATGGTGAGCAGCTCTCACCATCCTGCAAGCCGGCCAGGGCTCTCTGCTGGCTCCAGGGACAGGGCTTTGGGCAGGGTGGTTGGCTACTGTTCCTCCCCTTGGCCACCCTTCGGCTGCATTTTCTGACAGTGGCAGAGGAGCCCTAAGATACCCTGCTAGGCCTCCTGGGGTGCCATGGGGATAAACAGGCTTCCCTGAGCATGTCTCTACTGGCTGGGATGCTTTTGCTGGGCTTTGCTGCCTGGCAATGTTTGCTATACTGTTTTAAGCCCAAAGGTTAGGGTGTTTGCCACAGGTACCCCCATGGGTGGAGGCACTTCCACCTGGGAAGGGTATTTCCCAAGCCCAAGCACTGAAAAAATGACAACTGCTTGTGACATGACCCTGAGACATTCGCATCCTGTGAGTGATGGGAAATAGGGAGTCTCTCCCAGGGTGAATGGCCACAGCATTGCTGGAGCCACATCTGCTGGGAGGGAGGTGATGCTCCTGTCTAAGGAAGCACCAAGCTGATGTGCAGGGAAAGGCAGCAGTCAGGCCAAAAAGACACAGGCAGAAGAATTTCAAGTGTCAGACAGAGTACACTGCTGGAGGCCACAGAAATTGCGCCATATCATCTGCTGGGTCTTCATAGCTGTTGCTCATCAGTTGCGGTGAGCAGTTCCCTTACAGATCCTGAGGCAAGTGGCAGCAGAGAAACCCAAGATGTGCTCTGGGGTTGCAAAAGAAACAGGCAGAGTCCTGCTGAAAAATACCCTGAGGCTGGCTTCATTTCACAGCTGATGTGCAACAGCAAGGATCAGCGATGACCATATGGTGTGCCACCACCACACATTTCCCCACTACAGGTGTCCATGAACTGCCAGTTGGGAAGGTAGTTAAAAGAAAATGACATCTGCTGAGTAATTCTTCAGTGTTGGTCCTGAGTGAAAAGCACAAATCACTTACACATGTGAATGTTATACCTGACTCTGGGAATTTATCTTCCACCTTTTGCTTTTTGAGCCTTAGCAGTTGCTTGCTGCAGAGCATCACAAATTATCCCAGAGATGCAGTCCCCAATCACTGCAGTCTTTTGTCATTCTTACTTGGGACTAAGGTGACTGTCTACAAGCTGTTTGGGGTATTACTGTTCAGGTCTTGTGAGACATCTCACACTTTCGAGAGGCCTTGGCTGTAGTGTCAAGATCATCTTGTTTTAAAAGTCACACAGCCAGGAGAAGCACAGGACTCCACCCTCCTGATAATGGATGAGGATCAGCCTGGAAGGATCCAAGACAGGAAATGTGTCTTGGGACAAATTCCATGAGCATCTAGATGTGAATCCCACCATCCAAACCTCCTTTCTTCCAACACCAAAAATGTCCCCATGTTTTTCAAATGATGCAAAGCAAGTCCCCTGGAACATACTGTGCAGCTCACCTAATGCATAACAGAGATTTATCAGACCCTGACAATACATGGGCTTTTCAATGCGAGAGTGCCTGCTTGCAACATTTTCCATGCGTTTCCTGGTGGCAAGATTTTCATCTCGCTTGATATATTGTTATTGGTAGCTATGAAACTAATTAGCTGAGGAAAATGATGTTTAACTGTCAATAAACCTTTGGATCTCAGCCCTCTTTCCTGCAAATGATTTAATTCATTCTGCAAAACCTTTTCCTTCCCCTACCACTCAGCTTCTCTGCCTCCCCTTTTCATAGCTCCTTGGTGTCACATTTTGCTTCATCTGGCCCCAGCTGCTAGCCCTTTGCATTGCGCCAAAGCCTGGTGCCACTCTGCTCTCCATCCCAATTTGGAAGGAAATCATGTCTCGCTACTGCTGTACCTCCTCCATCTTCCCATCACCAAAAGCCTGCATGGGGCTTTCTTCCAGGCTGGAGGTTTTCTTTGCTGCATCCTTTGGGGCTTGTTCCTAACAGGATTCTCCTGGACATTACAGTGGTGACATAACACAAAGGCTGACAGATGTAAAGGAAGGAGCTTCTATTAGAGCTGAAAATTTACCATTCAAGCACTTGGTAGCTCCCAACATCTGTCCTTGTTTAAAGAGAGCTAGTTACCCACATCTGTACTTTTTAGGCCTCTTTAAAATCCACTTACAATTACCCTCCTGACTCACAGAGCAACAGTTCCTTTCATTAAGTCATACTCCTCTTCAAAACATGCCTTTTCAGCAAAGCTTATAATTGCTAATGCTTATTCCCCCCTTCCCGTGGAAAAGCACCTCCTGGATCAGCTGCTGTGGTGGGGTCAGATCTGTGTAGTTGGCACTGCTGAAGGAGCCGCCAGGACTGAGCAGTTCCCTTGCATCATGCAGTGCATGCTCTGACACTTAAATAAGCACAGAATCCACACAACGGCCCCATGCATATAGTGACCTTGCAGGGAACAACAGATGACGGTAGCTTCAGAGCAGATGTGTATGTTGTTGATGTTTTGTGAAAGAAGTCTGAAGAGGAAGGGGGCAAGGTAGATCTGCTGCAGGAAAATATGAGTGAGATAAAGAACACAATGAATTAAAAAAATGGGTCTGGTATCTTCATGGGGTAGGCTTCAAGGATCTTGCTGATCCAGGGCTGCCTGAAACGGGCTTTCCCTAGAACATAGGCCTTTCTGCATTTGAAAAGCAGACCAGAGCCTGACTTTAAGGTATAAAATTCCTCCTGGATTCAAAAAGTGTCCCTTTACAATACCAACATAAGGACCAATCTCTACTGCCTCTGGAAGAAAGTAGCAAAGGCTTTGATGTCCCTGCAAAGTTCCTTGAGGCCTGGACAGTGAGGTAGTTCCCTGAACATCTTTGGTTTAGTTGTGCATGAAGTACATTAAATTAAATTATGGCACTGCAAATCTGGACTAGACTGAATGACAGAAGCCAAAGTAGGTACCTGGGCATAGACTTTTTTCCTACTTGATGTTTCCCTGCTAGGTCTTTGCTTGAGTTTGGTAGTTCTGAGTTTGGGATCAATAACCCAGCTTTCTTGGACACATTGCAAGAGACAATATGGAAGAAGCAGCAGCCAAAATAGCAACAACAGAAGTCGTAGCAGGCAGATTAGTGACAGCAGCAGGCTCTGATCAAGCTGTTCTCCTTCTGTCACCATTTTGAGTGCTTATTGTGTAACTCTCCAAACTGCTGCTGGTTACAGGGCTGTACCAGGAAGACTGGATAAAGGGCAGTACAAAGCCTCTGTAGGAATGTATGAGCCTACCCAGCTGGTCTGTGTGGGAGCTGGATGCCTTCCCTCTCCTTCATTCGCTCACCTGACTCCTGTCCAAGTCATACATCCTGGGGAAACAGTTGATTTTTCTCTTTGATAATGTGGTTATAAGCCTGAGGCCTGATGACAATGAAGCTTCTGGTGTAGTACAGTCTGTCTGCCTGTGCCCCCTGCCTTTCCCCATGACTTCTCAATCTGTTGGCCAATGTCAACAAACTTTGTCAGGGATCTAAAGGTCTTCAAGCTGTGAAAGTCCTGCAAGTTTCATAAAAACAGGAGACTGCATTGAGGGTGGAGAACTGAATCAATGCCCGTGCAGACCCCTGCAAAGCTCTTGGCTGCTACATATCCCACGTTTTGCCCAAAAATGCAGGGGTAGAGCACATAGTATACAATGGAAGAATCAGGATGCCTGAAGTGAAAACAGTGCAGAGGACATAGAAGTGGTTAGGAAAGAGGTCAAGGGGAAGGTTCTGTGTTTAAGGTGATGTAGGAGGAGATCTGATGGGATTATGTGGGAGGTGTGCAAATGACTTCAGAGGTAAGTCTGTAGGAATCCACGTTCAATTGGTTTTGTTGCTGACAGAACAACTTCCTCATGCACGAGGGTCTCATTTGGTTTGACTGACCTGTGGAGCCCAGATAAGGAGTAGCACAGCTGAATGCCCTTTAGCTCCCTGGTTGTCTCCAGACAGATTTTACTCTGATGTGCTGATATTGGGGGAGGAGCTACAATTCCTGTACAGGGAGGATCCTAACCAAGAGCAGCCTTAAGCAGGGTGCAGATGCACGTGACTGCCAGGTTATGTTGCCTATGCTGGTGTACTGTGAGCCCCTTGTGTTCCCAGCTGAGAGAGGAAGAGGAAGGTGATACCCCACCTCCCACTTCCTGTTGGAGCTGTTATGGCCTAGAGTGCTATCTTCCTATTTTAAATGAAAATCTGCATTGTGAGAGCTTATAAGTCTTTCTAGGGTCTGCAGATAGACTGTGAATAGACTGTGAAGCCCTAATTTCAGTATGGAAAAGAGACACATCGGGCCTTTCCCATCAGCCCACTCTGGTCCATCAGGGACACTGCAGCAGGCTTTGCAGCAGCTCGAATGAGCTGGGAATGGAGTGCAGGTCTGGAATGGAAGATTTTTACTTTGCCTTTCTCTCAACTTTAGAAAACAAAATAGAAGAACAAAAGGCTGTAAAACATCCAGTCTGCTACCAAATTGCTTTTTAAAATGTCTCCAACTTTACAAAAGTTGCACGTATCACCATTACACATCCCTTTTTCTGTTACCTACTTACACCTCTTCAAAGTTGAATGGCAGAATTAATGCTGAACCTCTCTCACCTCATAATCAAACATTATAATGCTGAGAAGTTCAGAGTGAAGATTACATGGAACAGTCATTCCACAACAATACAATTATGATGAAATAATTTTAGCATCTGTGGTCTGAGATGAGATTAAATCTATTTTAACGAGACATTAGATGGGCTTTTTTCTCCCATATTTTTTCCTCATGGTGCCATTACAATGCAGAGTAAAATTTGTTTGTTTTTTTAGTTATCTCCTTTCTGATTTTTCCCTTACAATATATCCAGATTCCATGGGGGGGAACTAAGAGTTTTTTACCACTTGTTTTTGTACCTGTATTACTGATACACTCCTCATATCTTAGCTTCACTCTGACAGTTATTTTTTCCTGAGAATTTCTGCTTTTCATGCCTTCTCTTCTCCCCTCCCTCCCCCCTCCTTATTTCATATTTCCTGCATCAGTGAGGCTGTCAAAGGTAGATTCACTGGGAACTCGAAGCTGCCAGGGAGCTGCATCTTGGAGGCTGTATGTAAAGCAGCTCTGAGTCAGAAAGCAATATCGAGACACCAAGAGACTTGGCAGTGCTGGCTCCAACCATGTGGTCAAGCCAGAGGTTTGGAGGGCTGTGCTGCTGTGGTGTGTCTGGGACCGGCACCACCTACAACCCTGCAGCTCAGTGCCCGGGGCTGTCCCATTGATCCTGCCTCAGTTCCCTGGGACTGTGATCTAGGGGACCAGCACCACGATTATCAGGGCCACTCCCCAACATGAGGCCATCCATACAGAGTGTATCTGTTAAGCAGGTCTTGAGCCACATAATATTCACACATTATTTGCTCTCACATGAGCTTGCTTTATTTGCTTTTTATTTGTTTGGTTTGGTTTGCTTTTTTTTTGGGGGGGGGGGATATGAGGGTTTTTTGGTGTTTTTTTTTTTTTTTTAACTAAACACACCTTATTTTGGTGGCAAAACCTGTGCTGATCTCAGATTTCAAAGTGAATCTAAGGCTGTTTAGGTTCTGATATAGTTTTAAAAGGCATGGGCTGGCTCCCTCTCAGCTGGGGAGGGTTTCTTTTGTCTTTGCTTCAGCTACCACATCTTCTTCTCAAAGGCAACCTCCTTCCTTTGATCCAAAATAAACTCTGGGAAACTGTTCATTCATGGATCACCTTCTGTGCCATCCTTGGTGAGTTATCTGGCCAGCATCACACAGGGGCTGGCAACTGCTTTCTCCTCCTTCTTCTGTTTTGAAGAACCAGCTGGACAGATGGAAATTATCTTCCTGGGGAACAAATCAGTTCCTTCACTAATCTGTTCAACTGTGAGGGCAGCTGGTGGCTTTTATTTGGGTACCTCTGCAAGAGATGGCTTCAGACAACCCTTATTATCCGTCAAATCTATCAGGCTGAGAGTGCTCCTAAGGCACCCAAAGGGAGCTTCATTCATTGATCAAAGCAAAGGGAGAAGGGAAAGAGCTGATGTTATGGATCATCAGCAAACTGCCCATGATGCAAAATAGATATAGTATTTTTTGCCTTTAAAGCAAGAAGGTCTAATCAAGAATGTGCCAAAGAAAGGGAAAACCCCAGGTCTCCATCTGAAGGCAGAAAAGACTTATGCTGAATCACTAGGAGCCCTTGAGTTAAATAAATGTTGAGAGGAAACTGATAAAGATGAAACACAATAATGGAAACTTGTCTCAGAAACAGCAGGTAGGTCCCAACCGTCAATAATAATCTGAACCTGTAACAGGCACTCTTGTTTGAAAATGAATCCAACTGAAAATGAAAGATTAAACACGTACAACAACGTAAGAATAAATTACACATAAATCTCTCTGGTATTTGGGATCAAAGGAAGATTAAAGAACAAGTTATGGAAATGTGGTAGAGGCAAAAAGAACCTATTAAGTGATATCATTTACTGAGTATACGAGTACTAGAGAGTTCATATCTAAGTTTAGAGGAAAGGAAATGAACTTGTAGCTGCTTAAAGAGACTTCAAGTGATATATGGCATGAATGATTATATAATAAAGATGCCCAAACATAACAAAAATATGACACAGGATCTGAGTTCCACAGCTGCTGGTATGAGAAAACACACTTTTAGTTGAGTTTCAAGTACGATGGAGAAAGACTGAATTCCTTCAGTGCACACTGAGATTTTCAGAGTGTGAGGCTGCCCACTCGCTACATGAATTTCTGTTTAGGATATCCAAGTCAGGGTGCAGGCAGCTCCCCAGGACAAGGGGTATTCTTGGGAGCAGCAGGGTCCATTGTCACCACCCCCAGAAACTGTTCTTTCCCTTTCTGCCTCTGTATTGGGCACCGATCACAGCCGATTTTCCAGTGAGGATGCTCAGGAGGGACTCCTTTTCCCTCAGGAAACCACACTAAAACATTTCTCAGTGTGTGTAAGACTGCATATGAGTTTATGCAAGTGATGATATTAACAGCAAAGGACTGTATGTCAGACCCTTTGCTCCCATATTTCATAAACTTCTGGCTCCTACAATCTAAATAAACCAAATAGAAAACAAAGGATCCTCCTCTCCCTGCTAGTACAAGTGAGAGTGTTTAGAAGCAGTGTCTTGTCTCAACTCATTCAGAGTCTGCACCAAACCAAACCTTGAATCCATGAACCCCTGAACCCAGAGCCTGTGTCTCAACGATGCCCTGCTCTGTCCTCTGAAAGAGTGATTATATAGTATTAATAGCAGCTACTTCTCAGTCTCCCAGGGTAATAAACAGCTTTCCTCCTCCCTAGCTGGCCCAGCACGAGTTTTCACAGGAAGCTGTGTGAAGAAGGGGAGTGCAAAGGGATAAAAACCAGAGCGGTGCTGCTTTGACATAGAGCTCACTGCCATATGAATTTCCATTCCCCTTCTGGGCGGGATGGTGTGGATACTTCCGGCACCTGGTAATGATGCTTTTTCCCTGGGGAAAACAGTCTGTTTCTATCTTGTCTTTAGGAAGCCACATTCAGGATAGGGGCAAGAGGTGCCTGGATCAGCTGGGAGTGTCAGGGGACCTCACTACATTACTGATAGGAGATCCAGAGTTCATTTGAGGTCTCCAACAGACAAGGAATGAGTTGAGTTGCCAACCTGAATGTTTGTGTTGATTTCAATCATATGATTCAATCCGAATTTTTTTTTTAAGATTACTCTTTTGTCAGCATAGCCTGTATTTGTCTTTACGAAAAGTAGCCAGGAGAGCTTATGTAAGAAAGAAAATTTAACAAGCTTTTCCCAACATTTTCCCCTTGCAAAAACAGCTGGAAATTGAAAGAGACCAAGTTGGGGAAGCTATTTGCATGTCCAAAAGATGATACAGGAACAGCTGAGATTATATCAAAGCAAAGACAGTACAAAGTAGTTAAAGGGAAGATTTGGCCTTCATTTGGCCTCCCAACCCAAGCAAATAGTAATCTTTGATAGCTTTGAAGGTTATTTCTTGCTCACACCTCAGACGGGTGTGCATTTGCTAAGTGCATTGCCTGAGGGCAATTTGATTTATGCTCAAAAGTTTGTGGTACATGAGGTGCACGCAAATCTATTTGTATATATGTATTTATTAGCAAGGCATGCAAAGCAGAGATTTTCAGCCTACACTATACTACTCAGGGCTGTGCCTGGCAGCAAAAGGCCTTGTGAAGGTCCTGACCCAAGACATTGTGTAAGTTTCCCTATGCAAGCCCTTATTCAAGCAGCAAATGCCTGTACATAGGTGCTCACATCTGTGCCTCCACACACGTCACTGCTGAACTAAAGGAGGGAGCAGAATTGAATGAGCTCCAAGTCTGAGGACACAGGTGAGGTATAAGCACCTCACACCTCAAATGAGGGAATGGGAAACCATGTCTCCGCAAGCAGCGAAGAGCTATTGCTGCACTATTGCTGCCAGTGGGACCTGACCCCACCGCCTGCAATATGCTGCATTGACCCTGTCGTGCTTAACCCTCTCTGATGCACAGAAAACTGCTCTCAGAGAGGAAAGCTGTGGACCCAGTATATACTCATGAGACAAGTTCTCCATTGCAGGGACTGTCTCTTCATCCTTGTTTGGAATCACATTTTTCCAGCTGTTATGCAGTCAAACTGCATAAATAAAATATCTCCTGCATATTTCATCATTAACAGAGTTCTCATAGTGCTTTTCATTTTTAGACACTTCACCTTTTTGAATCACTCATTAATTATTAATAAATTAATCCCTCACACACTCCTGTGATGCATTCAAGACATTTTCATGATGATTGTCTTATGTTCTATTTTTTATTTGAATATCAAAAACATCAAGCAGATGTGTCAGTCAATACAATTAGCTGGCAGTTATAAATGGTGCCAGAAACTAAGCCTGCCAGGCTGATTTTTGCTACACGTGTTCAATTGCTGCTTAAATACAGGGAGTTAAAAATGAAATGCTAGTGGTACGAGTGATTTTTTGAAAGTTTGTCCTCTTCAGTAGGTTTCTTCCTTGTTTCCCTTCAGTTTGCATGAATCCTTTTTCCTGGAAGCTATTAAAACCACCAGTAAGGTCAGCAACCTTTGCTGGGCGGAATGCTTATATTAGGTCTGTGTGGCAAGGTTTTGGTGGCAGAGGGGCGTTCAGGGTTGGCTTCTGTGAGAAGCTGCCAGAAGCTTCCCACATGCCCAATAGAGCCAGTGCCAATGGCTCCCAAGACAGATCTGCCACTGCCCCAGGCTGAGCCCACCAGTGATAATGGTAGCAGTTTTGGGATAATGTATTTCAGAAGGGAGAAAATTACTGTGCAACAGCAACTGCAGCTGCAGAGAAGAGTGGAAGAGAATGTGTGAGGGAAAAAGCCCTGCAGACACCCAGGTCGGTGCAGGAGGAGGGGAGGAGGTGCTCCAGGCACTGGAGCAGAGATTCCCCTGCAGCCCCCCGCACAGACCATGGCGAGGCAGGCTGTGCCCCTGCAGCACATGTAGGTCCACAGATCTTCAACTGCAGCCCACGGAGGATCCCGCACCGGAGCAGGGGGATGCCCGAAGAAGGCTGTGACCCTGTGGAAACCCTGTGCTGGAGCAGGTCCCTGACAGTACCTGTGACCCCATGGAGGGAGGAGCCCACAGTGGAGCAGGTTTGCTGCAGGACTTGTGATCCCACAGGGACCCACACTGGACCAGTCTGTTCCTGAAGGACTGGATCCCATGGAGGGGACCCACATTGGAGTAGCCTCTTCCTGAAGGGCTGCACTCACTGGAGAAGTTTATGAAGAATTGCAGCCTGTGGGAATGACTTGTATTGGAACAGTTCATAGAGGACTGTCCACTGTAGGAGGGACTCCACAATGGAGCAGGGGAAGTGTGTAGAGGAGTCCTTCCCTGAGGCAGAGACAATGTGTGATGAACTCACCACAACCCCTATTCCCTGACCTCTCATGCTGCTGGCAGGAGGAGGTACGGATGCTAAGAAGGTGAGGATGCTGGGATGTTTACCTGGGGTTCAAATCAACTCAGATGAAGCACAGGCTTCCTTGGTGCTCCCACTCTCAAATAACTATGAAATGTGTTTGTGTGCCACATCAAATCCTTGGCTAGTTGTGAAAAAGTGCTGAACATGTGGAGTAGCAGGCTGGCAGTGGCTTCCCTGGAAGTGTCACCACTGCTGCGCATCTGACCCTGAGATCTAAGGCAGCAGCCTCATGCTCATGACTTAGCTCAAGCAAAGTGAGGTCTACCTAAATGCTTTCCGAAAAAAATTTCACCTGTTGTTTTTTGCCATGTCATTTAGCCTCTCCTTGTGAAGGTTATGTCCCTCTGATGGTGCTCATTAGCAGGCTGTTGGCCCAGCATGACTTTAGCTGTGATAACATTCCCAGGCAGCTTCATGGCATGGTGATTGCAGCAGCATCACAGAGTCAGTCACTGCTCCGCCGCCAGGTACCCCACCAATCCTTCAGTGGGTAGTGGAGGGTGTCTGCTATGGGCATCACTCCAAGGCACTTTGCAGGGCTGGATCGTCACTGTGCATTTTTAAAGCTGTGTCCTGTCATTTTCCAGGTCACCCTCTGCTCTTATGGAGGTCTTGGCCTCTCTGGGAATACTTGTCCCTGATACTTGAGGGGAGAGTCCTGCTGGGAACAGAAGCAGCATGCGTTGATGGGAACCAGTGCAATGAGTAGCACTTTTTCCATCAGCAGAGATCAGGGAGCCAGGCTGCCACATGGCCCATGGGAGCACCTGGGTCAGGCTGAGCAGACTAGCTGCTAGCCCCTCACTGGGATGAGCTGTCACGTTCCCTTCAGGCTGAAAGAAAACCAGGCATATCAAACGTGTGACACAGCTGATCTCCTGACACATGCTCTGGAGCGAGACAGCATCAGCCTGCTGGTCTCTCTCGACTAACTGCGAGAGGAAACAGCGTGACTTGCTCCAGGTTAGGTGAGGAGAATCCCCAACTAGGTGGGCAGCACCTGTGGTCTGCTGCAGGTCATCCTGCTGTGTCTGAGCCCTGCTGCCTTTCGCAGCCATGTGCTGGCTTTGCATAAGGGTTCTGTTTCTGGACACAGAGACTGAAAAGGCTGGATGCAGGTGGGAAGGCAGTGAATGGTGAACAGCTCTGGCAAAGCTGTACCCATGCTCCATCTCAGACTCTTTTGAAGGTCCAGCACCTTAAGAATTTTATTTTGATATAGAAAAATAAAGGATAATCATGCTAAGATTGCTCTCTCAGCAATGTAGTGTTCAGGAGTCACTCAGCCAAAAAAACTTGTTAAGGATGTTTTTTTTTATCAGCTGAGTTTCTACCTGTTCAGCTTCATGCAAGAACATGTCTTTCTTCATAACGAAGCAACTATGCAGCCAGTCTTTTCAGGAGCCACTCAGTGTGCAGCTCCTCTCATGCCATTTCCAGCTATGCATACCATGACTCACAAGCACTTTGCATTAGCAGAATATAAGTTCTTGGGCATTTTATGTTTTACTGGGCAATTCCTGTCATAACTATAAGACAATCCCATGGGTCTCCTCAGGGCATCACCACCTCTATCACCCATTTGCCTTCCCCAGCTTTTGTTTTCTAGTGCCACTGTGGCTTTTGCATCCATGGCCACCTGTAATTACCTCCTGGCTGATAACTGTTCTGCTGTAGCATTGCTCCCTTCATTCCCATCCAAAGCAACACTGGCACCAGAGAATATTCTACTCTGGCCCTTCAGAGCTGGGAATTGCAGAGCAAAGCCAGAAGGGCAAGCACTTTAATAGGAAGAGGTTTGCCAGGCTGTGATGTTACATACAGCTGCTCTGCTGACAGCTCTGTCACAAGGCAACTTTATTTGCCCCAGCCTCCCCTATGCTCAGTACTTCTAGAGACAGTGCTGTTGAAGCAGATTGTGTCTTTCTGCTTTTGAAAAGCTGAAGGGTGCTATACTTCAGGAGAATATGAACTGGAAAAGCCTTGAAACGCAAACAATACTGTAAGGGAAAGAAATGTGCTTGCTTTGTGCTTTTTGCCCTTTTTTCCCTCCTTCAGCGCTCTCACATTGACAGTTACTATTAGAGCAAAATGCTGTTTCCTCACATAAGGACTGACTCTGTTTAGGAGATAGTAAAGTAATATTGAGCCAGAGAAACAACATGAAACAGCATCAACCTCTTGTTGGCAGCCCTGGTGTGCAGCAGCGCTGGGGGAGACTGGAAGCTGAGGACAGTTAAACAAAGTTTGCTAAAAAAAAGGGGGTTATGATGCAATTCACCTACCTGGAGCAGATGTTTGACCTGCTTAAAATGGAGGCACAGACTGAATTGAGCACATTCTATCTTGGTTGCAGATTTTTAACACTGAGAGCAATAGCCCAAAGGAATTAAACCTCTGTGGCAAGCCAGGGCTCTGTCCTGCATCGTCCTACAGAGCCTAGCCTGAATGGGCATCAGGTGCGGACTGGTAGGAGGTACCTGACTTTGGCAACAGGCTGTTAGGAGTCCAAAATGATTTAGTGAATTCAGGTCATCAAACTTCATGGGCATTTCACTGCTCCAAATCACCTGTTTCCCAGGCTTTCTCTGTAAACCGTTGCACCCAGCCCTGGAGGAGTTGGGAGCAGGAGGAGGAGTTTTCCTCCATCCCCTGTTTTATGTGCAGTGACCTAGCACCACCAGCAGCTTTTCATTGGTCCTCTGCTGCAGCTGCTGGAAGTAGCCCAGGTAAGATATTAGGCAAGAAAGCAGCTGAGCTGCCCTGGAGAGGCTAAGTGAGGGCTCTAATGTTTACATGAGTGAGGACTGCTGACGTTTACAGCTTGACTGAGCAAAGGAGTCAGCTTTGCTCTTGTGTGAGGTGGAGCTGATGGAAAGGACATCAACACAAACCTAACTACAAGCATTGGGAAGTTTTGGGTCTTTCTGCCATAAATGACAGAAAATGCTGTATAAGATTTGAACCAACCATACACTCTCATCTCGGTAAGGCAAACCACAAACCAGGCTATGTTAGCTGGAATGTGGCCACCAGGTGAGAAGTTTCCTCCCTCCTCTACTTGGCATGAGTGAGGCCACACCTGAAATATTATGTCCAGTTTTGGGTCTCCTAGTTCAAGAGGGTGTAGAGAAGCTGGAGAGGGTGCTGGGGAGATGGTCATGGGCCTTTAGTCCCCGTAAGGAGATACTGGAGCAGCTGGCTTGGTTTTTCTGGCTAAGAGGAGGCTAAGGACTAAACTGATAGCAGCCTACTGCAAATCAGTTACAGTGATAAAGAAACCAAGCTGCTCTCGAGCAGAGAGCAATAGCCTTGACTGTGGCTTGGGGTGTTCAGGATGGGCAGATGGAGAAAATGGTTAACCACAAGGGTGCTGCTGTCCTGCAGCATTCTATTCCAGCCCTCATCCTTGGAGTTTTTTACAGCTCAGCTAGCTGAAACAATGGCTGCCTTGATCTAGTGGTGGCCACAGTCCTGCTCCAGGTGGGAGTTTGGGCTAGAGACCTTGAGAGGTCACTTCTGGTCTATTCTACTGTGAATACACACAAAGTATCACAACCACGTCACACTGGTTGTCCTTTCCCTGGCTTGCCACCAGCAGCTGGGAGAAAATACATGTTTTCATTTTTACTTGCCCAGCTGTCCATATGAATAAGGAGACCTCAGGGTCATGTGCCATCTTTAGATTTGTATCTGCTGCGAGCCATAGCACAGTAGGGTACTATGTGCAATTGTAAAACAGACAAATCCTACAAAGGAGCATATCTGTAGTCACTTCAAGTCCATGAGTAACTGCAGAAGTGGGGCTTCACCTCCAGCAAGATCTGCTATAACTGCTCATCAGCTGTGTTTTCAGGTGCAGTTTCCTTGAGACAGGGTACCTGCAGCCATTTCCCCTTCAGTGAAAGTCTTTTCCAGCCAATCAATCTTCTATTTATCCAACAAATAATGGATCCATGTTGACTCTTTAGCAGAGCCTGAGCCTTAATTACATCTGAAATTAGAGGCTAACTAACATGGGCAGGTGTGTATGTGTGTGTGCATCTTTGTCTGGATTTGTGCATGGTGGGAGTGGAAGGTCTGACCAGAATCGAACAAAACTGAAATCCTAATCTCTTTTCTTTGTACAGCAAATTGGAGCAGATAGTTTCCAAATGAAATCTGAGACAATGCCAGCTGCCTGCAAACTGTACTTACTTCAAAAATAAATTCTCACTGCCTGCAAGTCATCCTCATCTATGTCATCTCAAATACAATCTTCTCTCACCCAGTACTGGAAGCAGACACAAGCAAGTACCCCTTCACTGTCATCTAAAATGTGGGTATTAAAAAACACATCTTTGAACTGAACACCAACCGCTAACCAGGACAGGACTATGGCTGTCCTGCTGCCTTCAAGAAAAATCCTCTTCCCGAGGAAAACTGCTCTCCTGCAAAGAGAAATTATACAAGTATCCAATAAGGACCAACTTTCATGCATCTTTAAAAAGCCCCTATGTGCCACTGAAAGATCCCAAGCAGCAGAAAAACTTGGGTGAGTGATGAACAGTAGAAATGTTAAAGCAACTTTACAGGAACAGTAGATGGAATGAACACCCATAAAACACAATCATTGAATAAATACTTTGCACATTGTTGTAATGAGATTCAGCTGACCGAGACACATCTATGCGGGAGGGATCATGGCCTTACTGAAATCAATAGACATGTTGCCACTGAGTATAATAGGTTCTGGTTTCGTGATGTTTAAATTGCAACATAAGCCAAAATGCCTGTGAGCTGTCAAAACCCTTTTGTTCCAACAACCCCACAATATCATCCCCTAATACTTTAATATGCAAAGAGACCCCTTTTATTTTTATTAGAGCTAATTCACCAGATGGCTTCTCCTCCCCCTCCCCTGCTTTGATGCAGCAAATGCGAGCAAGTGATTTTGCTGACTACAGATCAAGGCATAGATCAGTGCTATTTGCCATGCACAAAACATGAAAAGAAAAGCAGGGACTGTCAGGCAAATCTAACATATTTGTAAACAGCAATGAAACCTTTGCAGACATGTGTGAGGTGAAGCAGTGTGTTCCACTGACCTGCAGGTACTGCTCCTACCCGCCCTGCAGGGAGCCATGTGGGGAAGCAGATGAATTTCTACATATTGATCAGAGATTATTGTTGCTGGTGACAATGAGAGCAAATGAATGAGAGTTGAGAGGCACCTTCAAAAAGGAAGGAGTAGAAATAGCGCAAGTGGGCCACTGTCCTACAGAAAAGCTGATGGGCACAGCTGGCTGGTTGGACAAATGTGCTCCATAATGACCCAGGCCTTGGCTTTATGGTGCCAGTTTCACGGCTTTCTTTTCATGTAGCAAGCCTGTTAATTGCAAATTCAACACGAACAGCAACAAGAAGCAAATAATGGAGCCAGGAAGTGTCACAGCCAGAAGGAATGCCATTAAGAAATAAAAATTCAAACTCCCTGCCACCTGTGAACACAGCCTTGCTGCTTATGAGCTGCAGTTCTCACAGAAACCATGTCCTTCACTGCAAAGCTGTGTTGAAGTCAGAAATGCAAAAACAACAGATCCCTAACCTCATGCATGTTGTAAACACACAGGAAAAAAAGAAAACCAAAACAAAAAGCAATCAAATTAAAGGCAAACATAGCCCTGGGAACAAGGTGTGCTCCACTAGTTATGGTGAAGCCCTTGTTAAGACACTTCCTAGCCCCCTACAATGGGCTGCATGGGCTGGAGGTGGAACCTAGGTGCCTATGAAAAATGTGTGAGTAGCCATCATGGAGCAGTACCTTCCTAGAGTTATTTTCCTGCCCACAGTGAAGGGTGGTTCAAGGACTTCTGGAGTCAGGTATGGAACTGGCATGTTAACTCTAACATCTGCAGTAACAAGCAGTGCACAATGCCAGTGGCATCACAGCACTTATACCCAAACTGCACATCACCTTGTGCCGCACACATGGCATAAGGTGATGTGTGCATCGACGCCCTCAGTAATGGATGGGCACATGTTTTTATGCCATGTTGTAATGATTGACATGATTTTAAAAATATATGTATTTTAATACAAGAGCTTAATTTTATGCAATGGTGAAAGCAGCTGGGCTGGACTATACAACAAGCACTTGGCATGAGCAGAATGCAACAGCATTCTCCTTACTCATACGTGTCTGCCTCCTGCATGGAATCTTTGTTGTCTAATAAGCTGCAAGCCATGACTGAAGGTTTTCTTGCTGTTGGGACATGTTCGTCACTACAGATTTCCCCATGTCTAATTAAGCTCATGGCTAAGCTTTCCCTTTGGTGATAGTGCTATCAAGTTCTTCTTTCCTGCAGTGGCTGCTTGTTTTTGTGAGAAACAGAATGTAAAACCACTGAGACTTATGCTGCTCTGGGAGATCTTATTAAAATGGGTTTCTGGATTTATTGGGAAGAGGGAGCTGACTGGGAGACATGTAAGCATGCCACTGACTTTGCTCATGTTCATGCTGTTCTTGTTAGACAGCAGGTTGAGGGGACCCTGGTGTAGCTGGGGCTCAGGAGAGAAGCCAAGCCCTATGAGCACCTTGGCTTTAAATAGTGTGAGATCATCCTCGAGGAAATACATGTTTACTTCCTCACTCTGGGGCTATCTACAACACAATGAACTCTTCATTTCAGTGAATCCTCTGCAGTTTGGATTCCTTATCTTAAGAGTTGATAGTGTGCCTTGTAAACTGAGGCAGGTGAGTAACATTTTCCAGCTTCACATGAGGTGGGCTCCTTCCTGGTGAGGGGGATCTTGCAGACCTCACGGCAAAAAGACTTAGTACATGGAGTGTGGGTATCTGATGCTGCTTGATTTTTTGGAGGACAGCCTTTGCATTGGCAAAAAGGGTAAGGAGATTTTTGAACCTGGGAGCTTGGCTAAGGTCTGTGAGAAAACACATGCCTTGCTCTTCATAGACATTTTGCATTGGTCTGCGGAGCAGCACAGGAGTAGGAAGATCAGAGCACTGCTGCCCACACCTGGGGAGCTGGTGGAGGAGCTCACTGAAGTCCATATGCACTTCTCTGGAAAAAGAGAGATATCAAAGCTGTGATAAATGAATCTGCTCCGCCAATACACACCCAGTGCTGTTTGCTTACCTTTATTCATTTATTCATTTAATAAATTTAATATGGCATTTTTATCCGTTTTTGAGCAATTCATTTATCACAAAGCTAAAGAGACCAAGGAACCTCATTTAATCAGCAAACGTTCCCTTTCACCAAGGAGACTGTGTAAAATCCTTCTACACTGCTCTGGGACTTATCCCATCAAAACACCCCAGGTTTTTTCTCCCAGTAACACCAACATATTTGAGAGGAAGTTGCTGGTTTTCTCTCACAAATCTTTCTTCAGGTAACACCTTTCCAGAGCAAGACGTTTGCACAGACAAAGTTAAACTGCTTGGTTTCCGTTTGTAACATAAGCAGTAAAAATAGAGGACAGGTGCTTCTTAGGAGGTGTGAAAGATTAACAGGATTTTCTTGGATTGTGGATGATGTTGTCACTGTAGGATATCTATTTTTTTTTTTTTTTTTCCCTTCACAAAGAAAATAGGAAATTTTTCAATAGCATTCACTGGTGCTTAGTGAAATTCAGGCAGGTTTGTGCCTGCTGTGGCTGCAGTCCCTGCAGGCAAAGAGGAGCTGCAGTAAATAACCCCTTCCTTTGCCCATGTGGTTCCAACTTGTCCTTTCAGAGATGTTCATGTAAACTCTCAGGAGCAATTAGTCCAGGACCTTTGTGAAGGGAATTGCATGGGGGATGGAGGACCCCAACAGGAGCATCCTAGCACTGATGGAACAAATAAACAGAAAACCACCCAAACTGCCGTGCAAGGTCAGTTCAGCCCTTCAGCTGGGATCCCCAAGAGGATTTTAAGGCATTCTTAAGAAAAGGTGATGTTCTGTAAATATGATGCAAGTAAGAGGAAAGAGGTCCAGGATCTGCTCCACCACCTCCCACCCTCCAGTCCCCCTGCTATTCTGGAAGGGAGAAGGCTATTCCATGTGCCTTTCTCTGAGCATCTTCACACAGTGTCTTGCACTGAGAGTTTGCCAGAGTGGCTAACACATGGAAAGGAGACAAGGTGGCTTCAGCCCTTGTGAAGTTACCTTTCATTCCCTCTTGCCAATCACCCCTGAGCCAGGAGAGCCATGCCTGAGCACACAATGGGCTCTGCAGAAGTCCATTTTCCATAATGTGAACCAGCATCCACAACTGCCATTAAAGATACCCCTAGCATCAAATGTACAAACAGTCCGCATGAAGCTACTGGGCCCCACAGTTGTGTATTAATCTGAAATATCTTGCTGAACCAGAAGAAAACATCTGAGTGCCAAAGCCAGCCAGGCTGTTTTCCCTCCTCCCTTGCTTTGTTTACCTCCCACTTATGTCAAATGGTGTATTAGGGCTGTAGTTTAATATACGGCATTTGAACTTTTCTTTTGAGTGAACAATGTCAACAGACTGCTTTTCCAGATGAAAAGATCCTGAGCCCATAAATATCGCCTCGGCATGCTGTATGTTGCTCCCATTGTATAAATCTCCCAACAGTGCTCACCTCTGTTCCTATATCACAGTGAGATAAATGCAGTGCTTAAGCTTGATTTATTTCAGTCAAAGGACAAATCGTTTGATATCAAAAGGAGCTTCGCAACAATTAACATGACAGGCAAAGAGGATTAGCTGTTGTGATTCTCGGTGTGGCTTAAGCAGGCAGGTGCTGTTATTTGGGCTGCATCCCTCCCCCTCACCCTTTCCCATTAAAGAGATAGTCATTGTACCACTGTGAAAAGAGCAGCTGCTATGCCTGAATCTCCCTATCAGTCACTGTTTCTAGTGTTGGTATGAACTGGGGACACATTGCTGGGCTTTAATTAGCCCTGGGCCCACCACCATAGAACTGCCCTGCTCTGACACACACCCCAGGACACTTGTGTTGAATGTGCATTAATCTCCTTGCACCTGATGGCTAGGAGAAAACCTCTCCAAAATTAAAAATAAAAGATACCTTTTATAGTATCTGCAAAATCCTTGGCTTTGTGCTAGGCAGACAAATTAAATATAACCTCACTCTTGACTCTAATGGCCAAGCTACTCTCTGCCTCCCATTACAATTTTTCAGATCTTTGCTGGTGTTGCTGACTCTACGGTTTAAAACAAGATGAAAGCCTACTTTCAAAACTAATGGAACCAGTTTCCAACACTGAGCATAACCTTCGAGGGGAGCAACATTTGATAGGTATTATTTAGCATAAAGGACTGACTTCTCCTTCCAGGACTTGTGTGAAGTGGGCTTGGGAGGCAGAGTGGGCACAAAAGGCAAGTCTGGTTGCCAGCAAAACTAAGCATGGCTGATCCCATGTAATTACTGTGGTCGCACCACTATCACCAAATTTTAATCTAAAACAAAGAAAATGTCAGAAACTGTGGCCCAGCCAGAGGACCATAACCGCAAGTGTATTTTCTGGCAAGATGAGGAGTTTCTCAGCACCTCCTCTGATCACATTCCTCTTTCCCTCTGCACTATCTGACCAGAAGAACAGACCCTGTTTCCTCACCTGGAATGTAGCCAGCTGCCTTTTGCTGTGCTTCTGGAACTTCTAAACTGCAAATTTGGGTGAGGTCAGGATAGGGACAGGGTGTTCCTGTAATGTGACAGAGAGTTTGTGTGAAGCCTACTTGGTGGCCTGGTTCTTACAGTGGCCAAAACTCAGGTCCTCAGTCTGCCCCTGAAAGCATACAGCCCCTAAGGAAAAACAAAATAGTTGGTGATCTCTGAAGAGTTAATCCCTCCACAGCCTGTCTGCCAGCTGGTAGGAAGATCTTTGTAGCACAGTGATATTTTCACCTGATGTTTATGTAGCCTATAGCAAAGATGTGAACTGGTATTTTTGTGGGGAAGTTTTTCCAGCCCAGACTCTCCACAGGGAGTGCTCTCTGGCCAAGAAAGGGTGTGCACATGCATGCAGGGAGAGCACACGCAAAAGCTTCCTAGAAATGGTGTAGGATTTCTCATTTTGAGAAGTGAAGAAATGTTCCAAGTGGCCTTGAACTGTAACCAAAATCCTGGTGTTTGCTGTCCTCATTCCATGTGGATGTTAATGGGGAAATTCAAATTTATTATCCCCAGAACTCCTGCATTTAGATCTGAAGTGGTGCTAGTATGGATTCAATCACACCCAGTACATGGGAGACAGATCTGGCCCAGAGTTGGTAAAATGTCGATTACTGATATTCTGTTAGTCTTCAGATTGCAGATGCACATATGTTATTTTACTGCTTCTTTTGAGATCATTTCTAAACCTGTATTCTTCTTTCTACCCGGACCATACCTTCAATAATAGTAATAGAACAGCTAGTGTCTCCCCAATGACGAGTGAACTCTGTAACACAGCCTCTACAGCCCCGCAACAGTAGCTGGCGTCAGATCACAACACTTGATTTAAACTCCACTCCTTGTTCAATAGACAAAAAATAAAAATAATGCTGAAAGATTAATCAAACATGGGTTTGATTTTTGTCTTTGTTGGTTTTTTCCTGAATGTAAAGGGCAAAATGTGTTTTTTAGTCTAGCTAACTTGTCTTTCAAAGAGATAAAACCAATAACAAGCTAGTACCAAGTCTCCCAGGAGCAGATGAGAAGAGTGACTTGCTTTGTAAAATATGTCGTGCACTGAAATATCCACTTGTTGAGCAGGAGATAATTTCCCCACCCTGCAAATACTTTTTATTTTTTAGATTAAAAAAAAAAAAAAATAATCTACACCTAAAGAGGGTAAAACCATCAAAACCAAAACATATCTGAGAAATGAAAATCTGAAAAACTCAGTACCAGTCTCAGAAAAATTTCCCTTTGATTCAAAGCATCCCTAGTTCTGGAATAGCCTTACTCTCAGTAGAATAATTAATATTCTAGGCAGAAAGATCAACCAGCATGTTTTTTGATTGCATGTATTGCAGCAAATTCACTGTTTCAAAACCCCTTTCTGTAAAGAGAAGAAAGGGAGCTGAAAAATGCTTCAAAACTGACCATGTCCCACAAAGCTAGTTTTCATTTCTGTGTATGAGCATTTTTGAAGAAAACAAAGCACTACACAACTTTCCAGAGCAGCTCTATTCAAGCAGGATTGGAGGCCAGCAGGGACATGGCTTTAATGTAATGATGTCCTTGCAGAGAAAAAAAATGATTCTCTTTCCCCCAGCCTGTGTATGTATAGCAGAGAAATTATGAAAGAAGGGAATTACTATGGTAATGACCACATAGCTGGTGTGTGTGTGTGCAGTTTGATGGCCAGCAAGTCAAACTCTGGGGTCTTTACATCAGTGAAGCTCAGCCTCTTAAAAACTGCAGTCCAAAGAATTAGCCCAAGAAATTGGGGGAGAGGTAGTTTTTAAGTGAATTTGAAAATATTTCGGTGGCAAATAGGAATAAATCCCATTCTTCTTACACATAGGGATGCTATTTTTAACAAGTCAGAATTGCTTTCCCTAACTGCAGGGTGAATAAGGGGACATTACCCTGGGTTCCCTGGAAACATCCATAGCTTTGCCTGGGATTAAACAATACCTAGTCAAGCATTGCAGTGCATCAGAATTTGCAGGGTTAAACTGGCAAAGAAGAAAATGGGATCCTCCTTGCATGTTCCCATTCCCAGCAGTGTCTAGCCAAGCTGACAGGAAAGATAAATTTCACTCTTCCCTCCACTTCACTGGTGCTGGAAGAGAAATTCACACCCAGGAGAAAAGGAGACATGGCATCAGTCGTGACTTCTTGGCGTAAATGAAAGGAAATTTTGACAGGCATAAAAATGCTATTTTCTGATGAAAAGCTGAGGCTTCACTATTCAAATAGGGATGCTTCTTGGGAAAGAAAAAGAAAGGGAAAAAGAAAAGAGCAGTCTCAGTCTGGTGTCAGTTCATAATAATTCACAGTATTGCCCATTTCTCACTGCATAATCATCTCCAGCAAAGGAAATGATGAACTCATATTTCTGATCCACATTTCAAATATCAAAATAATTGGGCAGAGGAAAGGTCATCTCTTCCCACTGCTGTTAGCTACCCTCCCTCCCCAGCAACCCTGGACTCTTGTGAAAGCTTTTAGCACTTGAAAGGACTCACGTTGCTGGTAAGACCAGAGTTGTCCCAGAAAGGCAGCTGGGCATCAACTGGCGTCTGTCGGCAACTTTGGAATACGTGAGCTGTCACACTGCTGGTAGATGTTTGGTGTGGGAGCTAGTTCACTTCTAACCATGTCCCACCTGCAGTTGCCTGCTCTCACCGTCCGCCTCTATGCTCTCACTCTGCCTGTTCCAGCTGCCGCAAACCACAGCATTTTGTGCAAGCCCACCCCTGCCGGCAGCTAAGGAACAGTGTCTGAGTGATGGGAGTAATGCACGCAGCCATCGCTTGGGATGCTGCACCCTGGTGGATTAAAATAACGGTGTGTTTTGGTCCCCAGGTGACAACCACCAGGGCAAGGGGTGGGACTCAGATCTGCTCCTGGATTGCCACAGAATTCAGTGTTATGTTCTGCCATTGATGGAAGTGTGGATGCTTATGGCAGCTACCCCCTTATACATGAGCCACCAGCCACGTACATGTTGCTGGGCTATGGGGTAATCAATAAGGCTCAGTCATTTGCCTCAAAAACTAGTCCTGGGCTCTCACTTAGTCTTACTTCAACCTCAGCTCAGACAAACATCTAAATCTTTATCTTGGTCCTTCTCCGGAGACCCTACAAGACAAAACCATATTCATAGCTGAAAAGCAAAACGTATGCAAACTGCTCTTACACCATCCTGCAGTCCTTATCACTAACTCCAAGCATGAGAGCTGAGGTGGCTCCTGTCACCCTCACTCTTGCTACGTCCCCCTCTCCATGTCCCAGCACTGGCTCAGGTTAACTCTGCAGGACCCCACATGCACTAATGTGGCCCCTATCTCATCAAGTCCTCCTTTCCAGCTCTGTCTTGAGACAGACCTATGGGCCTCAATCCTAAATCTTCCTAGTGAGGCCCAAAGTGTGACTGAAGCCCAGAACATGTGAAGTCCTAACACCAGGCCCAGGATCACTAAACACCTACCCCCAATATTAAATAATTTAGATGCTTTCCCATGTCCCTCCCCGAGTTCAAAGGAACCAGTTTTTAGTTGTTTTCTTCAAGCCTTGCACCTTTTCTCCAAGCCATACAAGCATAGGTCCTAACTCGGGGCTCAGCAGAGCATCTATAAATCAGCTATAGAATGAATTGACACTGCAATGCTTGAAATTCCTTGTGCATTTGCAGGGCATGTTTGTGCATGATTGTTTAGTACACACACACACACAGAGATGCACAGGCACTCTTATCTTTCTCTGGATAGTAGATAGCAAGTTTGCATTGCCTAGGAGGATTGGGGCGAGATTAACTGTAGGACCTGTGATCTGTTGCTACCCAAATGGTGTGCATGTTGTCAGGTTGGTGTGTCTTTATTTCTAAGTAAGTCATATTGTACAAATCAATTGCTAATTCAATTAATCATGAAAAACATGCAAAAGGACATCTCCAGGATCTGATTTAGAGCATGTTATGTATGGGTGATTGAGCAAAGAAAGTTAATCTGGGTTGGAAGGCTTTGATTTTTAATTCTTAATGTCACAGATTTCTATTCTTTTGAACTAAAATCTGTCTTACAATTTATTTTTCTGATGGTGCATCTTTATAGCTCCATTGACATTGCCGTATGGGGTGATGCATACTGAGCCTGTTCTCTTATGCCTGACAAATAAGAGCTTTTATGGAGGCACAGATCAATACAAGCTTAAGATCTATAAAGGGCTGCCTGGTGGTATTCATATGCAGGACACATCTCATTGTATTTATCTACAGAGTTGCTCACAGGAGGCAAAATTATTATTTTGCTGCATTTTTCTTTCTGTTTTGTTTCCATTCTGTGAGATAAACAGATTTTGATCTTCTGTGTTCTGTTGCAGTTTCTGGCCTAAATCCTACAAAAAAACCAACCCCAAACTCCAAGTGAAGAACCTATGAGTCTGTGGTGCAAAACAGACCCTCCATCATGATTTGTATGGAGGGCACCCCAGGAACTCCATGAAAACAATTGTCTGGCCTCTTGCAAAGGTGATGTAACGAGTATAAAGTGATTGGATATGAGGAAGAAATTCTTTAATTAAGGGTGCTGAGGCACTGGAATGGGTTGCCCAGGCAAGTTGTGAATGTTCCATCCCTGGCGGTGCTCAAGGCCAGGTTGGACACAGCCTTGGGTGATATGGTTTAGTGGGAGGTGTCCCTGCCCATGGCAGGGGGGTTGGAACTAGATGATCTTAAGGTCCTTTCCAATCCTAGCTATTCTATGATTCCATGATTCTAGTTCACCGTGTGTGGGAACTCAGGGTAGATTCCTCCTGGAAACTTGAATAGGAATTTCAGAGTGTATGAAACTCAGCCATGAAGAGAAGTAAGTGCTAAAAATTTCAGTCTTAGATGATAATTTATGCTTTAGTCCAAAAGAGGATGCTGAGTACCCTCTTGACAGCATGAAAATCTGACATTTCTACCTTGTGGATAGCCCTAGGAAAAAAACTGTGCTCTAAATAGCATGTGTGTGAAACGACAGAGTTAGGAGAAAAAGTGCAAGAAACTTCCACTTGCCATTGAAACTATGAGCAATTCTAGCTCCTGCTTACCCTTGAATATGTACATCACTGCCTGGCCTGTGCAGAGCCCCTAGGAAAATGGAACCAGGGCTGTGTCCCTCCTGTGTCACTTAACAATTCCTGATTCCCTGCCATAGTCTTGGGCAAGACACCTTAGCCCAACCAAGGTAACCCTGGCCAGATATCAGGTGTTGCAGTTCCAGTCACCTGCATGCATGAAATGCATCTGCCTCAACACATTGCTCCATCTTAAATTCCTCAGATTTGTTGGGAGGAAGGTGGCATAGAGCTCACACTGTGCAATACCCTAGCTCAGATCAGAAAAGTGATATGGTACTGGGGTCTAGCTGGATTTATTAATTCTGCTTCCCCAGCAGGTTTCTTCACTTGGGCAGCTCTAGTCAGGCTGAGTTCCAGACCAGATCTGTTTGCCATCCCAGTAAGTCTGAGCTCACTCACAACTGAGTGCTTGTAATAAGGGATCTACAGAGAGTACCATAACATGGAGTATGAGTTGCTGCTGCAAGACTTTCTCCTATATACGATCATATGCCTTTTAGGTTTTCCCAAATAAAGCTCTGAATCATCAAAATTTGGAAAAATTCATGCTGGAAGGGTCCTGAAGAAGTCATTAGTGTGAGCTCCTGCTCAAATCAGGGCCAGCTGTGAGATAAAAAAGCTTGCACCTTAACCTAGATAAATAGACAGTGGGTTCTGCAACCTTCGGTCAAGACTCCAAATGCAGATGGACTGTCTTTTAGGAAATATTTGATGAGTTGCACAGAGATGTGACTGTCCTGGGAAGAAAGTTATTAATTCCAGATGAGGAGAAATCCCTAAAGGACACAGACTGTCTTTGTGATTTTGAAGAAGGTCAGCAGCAGAGGAGCTGCACACAGAGAGGTTTCCAGTTTCAAAATGAGATTTTCTTCCAACATAATTGAATATACACTTGATTCAGGGAGCGGGAAATAAATGTCTTAGGGAGGCAAGTACAGCATTATCAACACTTCATAGAGCAGAACTACTCAGGGAACATGAGCAGGTAATGCAGGTAATGGTGACGAGTTGCCTTGTCACTCAACCAAGTAGAAATGGCTGGGCTGCTACGCGGCTGAAAGGCATGAAAGCACTTGGACAGATAATCAGAACACAAAGATGACCCCACAAGAACAGCATGAGCTGCTAACAAGCCTTGCCACTCTTTGTAGCAATGCACCCTCACTGCTGCTTCCTAAGAAGGAATACTGTAGTCAACATCAGCCCAAGTGAGTAGAGGAGATCCAGATCAAAATCTCTTTTCACTTAGTTAAACAGCATTGCTCTGATTACACTGTAGATCAGGCCCTGGCCTCTGCAGCACATCTTCCAAAGGCAGCAAGTAGCCTGCCCGCCAATCCTCTGGACCCATGGGTAACATTGAAAATTTGAAGCAAAGACTGTATGACAGGTCAAAGAGAGGTCACTAATATTTGAAGACAGAGCTGGAAGAGACTTGAAATCGTTTAAAGAGACTTAAAGAAGCCACTGAATCAATCTCCCGGTTACAGTTTCATTGGCAAAATGTGATTTGCTGGTTTAAGTAAAATCAAACTTCTTGAGTCCATCCATATTGATTTGTAGAACAATTAACATAGCTGCCCCTTCTGGAACTACAAAACAAGATGGTGCATTGAAGCTAAGGCTTGAGGAAAGCAAGCCTAAAGCTGTACAATAATTTTAATCTTTTGCCTTTGCACTCCTGCAATGTGTGCTGAATGGGTTACTGTGTACAGGAATTTTCCCAGCTCAGTGCAAAAGTTTTAGTGGCTGCTTGTTTGAGGTATGTTACCCAAAAAAGGTTTGAAGTTCCCTATAAATCACCCTCTGCATATGTAAGTACAGTCTGTGTCTTCTTCCCCTTGGAAACAGTTCATTTCTGGAGATTTATTCCCCAGGTATCTTTCATATTCACTGGCTGACTAGTCAATGTGACAAAGATGGTATTGCTTATTCCTTTATAAATGCCTATTAAGATGATACAACTTCATAACCCAAAAAATTGTCTATAATAATTCATGAATGGAATTGGTGGTCTTACCCAATGGCCAGTTAAGTCAGTAGCAAATTTGGCTTTCGGCTGTGATTTACAGCTGCCTGCCGAGGTGGCAACTGTGATGATTCTCTACAGCATCTTTCTTTAATGCTGATACAAGACATGGTGCACTTATACACTTTCCACTTCCAAAGCTTCAGTTCATCCATTTAGAAAGCCCCTGTGATCAGACTGGGGCCTCTCAAATCCCACCTGTCTTGGTTTAACAAACAGGATTAGGAAAAGGGATCTTTTTTTCAAACTGACATCTAGCTTTATATCCATAGAGCTTGTAGCATTGCAGTGGGATCACAAAGCCCTCAACTCTGGACTTCTTCTCTTCTCCCATCCTTCCCCAGCTGCTCTGCCACACACAGGGCTCTCTGCCTTCAGGGCACATCTCCCACTGACCTTACTGCTCTGGCTCTGGCTTGCGGAGGGAGGCTACTGAAGGAGCAATTGTTACTTGTGTTTTATTAACTTGCATGTTAATATGCACTGTACCCTTAATTAAAGATCCTGCAGGATGGCAGAATGCTGAAATAGGTTTGGTCTTGGAGCCAGTTTTCTGTTGGGCCGAAGAGTGACCATGTTTGGCTCTTTCGGTAGTGCTGCTGACTGAAAATTGAGCCTGTTTCTTTTTCCCAGCCTCTTTTCCATGCTTCTTAGCACTTCCCACAGTGGCAAATGTCTCCTTCAGCTTCCTGGGGAAGGGGATAATTCTCCCACAATAGACACTGAGATCTCATTAGACTTCATCCTGTTAGTTAAAAGCTGGTTTTACTGAGACAATCTAGAACTCATTTCCAACCTTAAAAGGTTACACTGTTGGATATTCACTGAAGGTATAATTTTTAAGCACTCTGTCTACTAAACCTACAAAAGCAGTTATTGAAAGCGTTTGTACACAGTATTTTCTCCCTAGGCTTCCAAGAGCAGGAGCAGATGACCCAGCATTGCTAACTGTGGTCAAGATTTTTCCTGTTCAAAGGAGATGATATTATCCCATTTCACAGTAAGTCTGTTTGTGCTGTGGCAGCCTGAGCTGACTTGCTCAGAGCTGCACAGGGCACACCAGGACCTGTGTGCCAACCAGGGGATGTCCCACGCTATCCTGGACCTCCTCTCTTTGTCAGCAAGATGAAATGCCACTGGATGAGCCCTTGTTCTGTACATAATTGATGAGCTACTCCTCTCAGAGAGATAAAGCAGTAATTCCTAGCGATAAAGTAAAAAACTTCCACATCATCAGGACACCTAGATGCAAAGGGTAATCAATGGAGTACAAATCAGTTGTCCTGTTTTCCATGTATGTAGTCCTTGCCTTGCAATTAACTGCCACAACCAAAACTTTAAGTCAGCATGTGTTTCTCACAGCTGTATTGTAGTTTAACTGCAGATGACAGAGTTTTTAGGAGGAGTTCCTGGATACACTGCTAGGGACTGTGCAGGTGCAAGAACTTGAGCTCCTGTCTGGAAGCAGGATAGCTTAAAATGGCACAGTCTGTGCTGGTTGTTCACTCTCCTGCCTCCTCCCCTGTGCCAGCTTCAGTCTGTGACTCCATGTGTGGACCCAAGGCCAAAGGATGCTGTGGCTTCAAACTAACTTAGCAAGACACAGATTTTTTTTTCCTAAACCTAGCCAAGGCTGTGTGTCTGCTTGTCTGAGTGTGAGAGAGTGAGAACAGGGTCTGTCTGCTGTGACCATCTCCAAAGATTCACTTGTTAAACTGGGAGCTGAACCTGGGGCAGGGTGGACCTTTATGGCTGCAAATTTTACACATAGGCCTTATGTCAGTATGCAAGTTTGACTCATCAGTCTCAGTTAAGAAGCTGGACTTTGGGTTTTTTCTCTTAATAAGGTGACTAATAACTTCTTTATGTACACTATTTTCTGCTATGTTCTGCTAGAACACTCTGCTATTTCATTGTATTTTTAACAATGTTACTTCAAGAATCAGTCTTCTGAAAGTGAAATGTCTTTTATCCTGAAGCATCTCTGGATGGTGTCTAATATTGATCTGGAGCTAATGATAGTTGCAGTAGTTGTCTCTGACTCCCTGCACCACTTGGAGCATTTCTTCTTCAAATTAATAATAAGCAGCAAAAGGAAAGGAAGAACTCAAACTTAAGGCCTGATTCTTTGTATGACTCTGCATACCAGGCACACTTAATATCATGTGTATCAGGGCAGCAGTATTCCCTTCCATTTTCCTGGAGTACTGTGGGGTATTAGTTGATATGTATTGCACCTTTAGAAAGGCTCAGAACACATCCACCCGGCATGGTGCATGAATTTACAGAAGGGACAATCCCGCTTGTGACACTGACTCACAAGGAAAGAAACATTCCTTCTTTGCAGAGGAGATTGCCTGCAAACAAAGCTTCCAAAATATAGATGGTATTGGGACCTCTGAGACCTCTCCTTTCCTTTTGGTATCATCAAGCACCAGGGACAGCCCTTGGCCAGTTGGCCAAGCACCTCCAGGCTAAGAATAGCCCTTCTCAACCTTTGATCCTACTGCAGATGCTGTGACAGTGTGACAGCTGAATTTGTCGATTCTCCATGGGAAACCTCTTTGGCAAGATTTTGCTAATGACCAAGGTTGCCACACAATGTTCATCTCCTGGGATGACAGGAAGGGACAGCATCTGGGCAGAGAGCTGTCCACAGCTGGGATGCCAATGCTTCCAGTTTGACTTCTCATTTCAGTAGATAAAGCATGGAGTGGAAAATGAACAGAAGGAAATCCTCCTTGGCCTATTTAAAAGTGCAAAGGCAGAATTAATAAATGCCCTTGACATCATCTGCAATTCTGCCATCCCTATAAATAAGTTTGTTGCTGACTGGACAAGGTGAGCTTTGAGCCAGAAGTAATGCTTCTGTGCCAGAAGCCAAAAGCTTCAAGGAGAATCAAAAGTGTGACCCAAACAGAAGGGAGATTCCTTCTCCCAGGTTTGACAGAGCCTTGTTGGTATTTCACTGATATTCACCAACAGACAGAAATCCCTGTGATTTCTTCTGCCATCTCCTGCCCTGATAAGGAGAGGCAAACTGTGATACATGCATGCATTTATTGTTGGAAGGTAACATGGTTCATAAGCTTGGAGAAAGGGAAAGTAGATGTGCTGATTTTGGCTGAGGTAAAGTTAATTTTCTTCATAGTAGCTACTATGGGGCTATGTTTTGGATTTGTGCTGAAAATCGTGTTGATAATTCAGAGATGTTTTAGTTACTGCTGGGAAGTGCTTACAGAGAGTCAAGGCCTTTTCTGCTTCTCACCCCACCAGCAAATAGGCTAGGAGTGCACAAGGAGTTGGAAGGGTACACAGCTGGGACAGGTGACTGCAAGTGACCAAAGGGACAGTCCACACCATATAGTGTCATGCTAAGCATATAAAGGTGGAGGAGGAAGGGAGGACATTCAGAGTGATGGCGTTTTCCAAATAACCAATACAAGTGACGGATCCCTGCTTTTCTGGAGATGGCTGAACACCTGCCTGCCAATGGGAAGTGGTGAATGAATTCCTTGTTTTGCTCTACTTGTATGCATGGCTTTTGTCTTACTTATTAAACTGATTTTTATCTCAACCTATGGATTAACCCTTCACTTTCACCCTTCCAATTCTCTCCCCTATCCCACTGGGGAAGGGTGAGTGAGTGGCCGTGTGGGGCTTAGTTGCTAGCTGGGGTTAAAACATGATAGTAGAGTTTGGAGGACCTCTGCAGTGCATGTGCAAACAGCTTCAAGCAGTGAGCAGTGGAACTACTGGTTTCTGAATCACAATCCCCACTTGCTCCTGCAAGCACAAAAATATATTGGAAATCTCTAAGTAAGTGTTATATTTTTCATACAGAAATGGGGTGTTATTATCTTCATAGTCTTAAAATTATATGTAGAAATGAAAATTTTTATTTCAGGTCAGTTTCAAAACAAGACAGCTCCAGGTTGGGCAGAGAAGAGATTCAGAGCAGCTCTGCAGAGAAGGACTTGGGGGTGTTGGTCGATGAGAAACTTAACATGAGCCAGCTTCAGTGTGCTCTTGCAGCCCAGAAAGCCAACCGTATCCTGGGCTGCATCAAAAGAAGCATGACCAGCAGGTTGAGGGAGGTGATCCTGCTCCTCTACTCTGCTCTCATGAGACCTCACTTGGAGTACTGTGTGCAGTTCTGGTGTCCTCAACATAAAAAGGACATGG
>JAOEHX010045157.1:0-28863 GCA_025448015.1 Bolborhynchus lineola | reverse complement strand
ACGCAAGTTTTGTTTTTCTCAAAGTTCAATGAAAGCGTAATAGTTGTGATTTGGTTTCAGTTTTTCAAAACAGATCAGAGGTACCTAGAGAGGCTGGCTTAGTGTGTTCTGTGAGCTGCAGTTGCAGGAGAGTTATCTTTTAAATGTGTTCACAAGTACCAGCAGTTGCTTGTAAATATTTTTTTTAAATACAGAGGATAATTACAAGCAGGTATGATTTTAACAACAGCTAACTTGCAATTTCAAGAGGCAGCATTTATTTTCTGTAGACAAAAGTACTGAAACATAATTAATACAAATTTGTGAAAAGAAAGAAAAGTGTGAGAAAGTGGTTATCATGGTCAAGTAAATTTGAGGGTTAAATATATGTTAGTAGCCTGATCTGAGTGAGAATAAGCAAGATATCCTTTGGGATGAGAATTTGGCAGGTTATAATGTCAGCTGTATAAATGACAAGAAGATCTCTGTTGATAGCTGCAGCACTAAATTAATTTCTTGGCCTACCCAAAATCTGAAGTGCAGCTGTGTTTCTTTGCAGATCCACCACCTGTGCAGCTGATTGTCCAGTTCTTGGAACAGGCTTCAAAACCCTCTGTGAATGAACAGAACCAGGTCCAGCCACCACCTGATAACAAAAGAAATCGCATTTTAAAACTTCTTGCTCTTAAAGTTGCTGCTCATCTGAAGTGGGATTTGGACGTATTAGAGAAAAGGTAGAGTGTGTACATCTTCATGTTGAAATTACTGAACTGAAGTGGCCCGAGATCTTTATTTTATCAGATGGAAATCTGTCTTGCTTCCTTTTCTCCTTATCTTCCTTACATTACGTCTGGAGTGTGACAACTGAAGTCAAGTTCAACTTCACCTGTGGGTTAGGAAAGAGTTTTGATGAAGGCAATGTCTGTGAGCAAACCAATACCTTTTATAATTTAGAGAGGAAGAATAGTGAGTCGCATCAAGATGTACACATCTAAACTGCATAAAGATGAAATTTAAATTACATTTTCATCAGTGACAAAAAAAAAATCATACTGTGTTATTTCTCTTGAGTTAATGGAATGAGATGTCCTTGGCTTTTACCTATGAAGTTCTTCTGCTCCTGCCCTGAGTAATATTGTAGTCATCTTGTCAGATATGTCATATTTGTCTGCCTTAGTAAGGTGTTTTGGGGTGGGGTTACTGCTTGTCAAATTACCTTTGCAAGATACAGCACAACTGCAGAGAGTGAGCAGAAAACTTTATTGTGGTTAGTTGTGAAAATATTGTATGGGCATATAGTAGGTTTTTTTTTCATAGATATATAATATACCTTTGAAAGCAGATGTACAGGAATGTGTACAAAGGGGTTGTGGTTTGGTTTTGCTGTTGTTTTGGTTTGTTGGGTTTTTTTAATGGCTGCTTCCCTTCTCCCAGAAGGAGTTTATACTGACATTTATTCCTAGTGTATTTTCTGTCAGTTGCTACCTTTGCTTCTTAAAATGCAGCTATAATCCTGAGTCAGAAATCAGCCTTACTGTATGATCCTATTTGTCTGATTCTGGGGTTTGATAGGATTGTTTCATCCATCTGTGGAGGGATTTTTTGAGAACGAGTGTGAACTCATTTCAGCTACTAATTTAGCATCTCTGAGTAGTAGAGTGTTTTTTCTGTTAGCTCATGAAGCCTAAGATTGTTTTTTTTATTCAGAAACGTGCTTTTGTTTGTTAACTGATTATGCCTAAAGGTTCAGTCATGATTGTTAAAAAGGAATAAAGTAGGAGCTTGAGCCAAGCTTTTTTATAAGGCTTCTGCTGTTATCAACAGTTGGGTGATATGCTACTCTTGCAATGAAAACAAGATTCGTGGATCTTGCATAGTGCAAACAGCATTCATTAGTTTTAAATGAGAGCTTGATAGAAGACCCAAAGTCTGAAGTAGTACAAGACTGAAATTTATTAATCAGGATTTCTGCCTTTAGTTGGTGGAAGTGTAATTTCACTGGTTGTTTTCAAAACTGGCTGCAAAGATTGCATATTTTTCTCAAGATCAGTGGCAGTAGCTGCTCACTTCTGATTTCTGATAATGTCCACATCAGGGATAGTGTTTCAGTTGTGTTAAATTACACCTCAGAAGCTTGAAGTGATGTAGTCCAGCCTGCTTGCCTTCTCATTTTATCAAGGAATGTTCTGTCCCAGCTAGTGTATACTTTTCATAATACAACTTACAGGGCTGTATTCCATTTCCTAGTTTTAACTTCAGTGTTTGCTAGTGGATGCTGTAGAAAGGGAGATAAACCATGATAGCACAGAAAAATGTTCCCTTTGCGTGACTGAAGTTCAATTTGCAATGGAAGTAGGATCTTGGACTGATTCAAAAAGGGTTTCTAATAAGGATAGCTAATAAGGTAGGATCTGCTCTTCTGGGTGACCGGATTATTCTGGGGATATGTCTGTGTGAACCAACTGATGTAGTACTGCATATTATTAAATCAAGTGTCAGGGCAGCCTTCTACTGGGGCTTAATTTGTGCTGCTGATACTAATAACAGCTTTTCATACCTTATGTAGAGCGCCGTCTGACACGGAGCATTTCATTATACTAAAAAAAGATACTATGCTTGCTTCCATGGGATAATAAGTAATAATATAATACTGAATAGTAGTGTATATTATTTTAAACATCCCAGAAGTAGGTGTTTGTATGAAATATCTTGTTCTCTTTTTCATTTTTTCTTTTTTCTTTTTTTTTAATAGCTTGTCAGTTCCCGTATTGAACATGCTACTGAATGAGCTTCTGTGTATCAGCAAAGTTCCTCCAGGAACTAAACACGTGGATGTAGACCTGGCTAGCTTACCCCCAACCACTGCAATGGCAATCCTGCTCTACAACAGATGGTAAACTACTTTAAGGCAATAATATTAAAATCATGATACAACAAAGCAATGCTTTCTTCTATCAATATACTTGTACACTGAAGAAGAATCTCAAATAGTAATTTTGTGATCTATATGTAGGTTATAGTGAGGAGCTGAGTCTAAAAAGCTATTTTATGTCTGATTTTGTTCCCGAAAATGTAGTCAAGGTCATGGCTTGAGCTCTCACAGAGTGCTGTTTTTTAGCTATTTATAGACATAAAACCATTTCTTAAACACTAGATGTGCTCTTGAGTAGAGGATATATTCTAATGGTTAATGTATCTGAAATGATAAACTGGTCTTTTTGAGATATGTAATCTGCTTATTTCACTTCTTTGCTTACTTTTCTCCCCTATGTAGGGCCATAAGAACCATCGTTCAAAGTAGCTTTCCCGTAAAGCAGGTGAAACCTGGTCCACCTCAGTTAAATGTGTAAGTTTCAGGTATAATTCATTTGGATTTTGTGTGTATTTTGTAATCAAAAATTTTATTTCTAAGTGGATTGAATCTTAAGTTAGTAACATACACTTGCTTAAAATGGCTAGTTTTAGCCCTGGAAAGCATAATTTATTTCAAGTGTATTCTTATTTTCCTTTCAGACATGCTTGATACATATCAAACGTACAGGTTTGCCTTATAATTGAGATCTTGACCTCTTCTCTCTATTGTCCAGGATGAACCAGATGCAGCAAGAAAAGGAACTAACTGACAATATTTTGAAAGTGGTGAGACTTTCCTTGTCCTCCTTATTTTTGCTTAAATTTACATGTAAATATGAATAGACAGGAAATTAAAAGTTGCATCACAGTTTTGTTGAATTCAGTATATTTATATTTGGCACTTTCCATATTTGCTACAGTTCCAGACAGTATATTCCACATTTCTGTGTGTTCTGGACAGTGTGGTCTCTGCCCGGCATGTAGTATGGAATGTACGTTGTGTGACTGAAGTATTCTTACATCAGCCCATCCTTAGCACTGTATGAATTGAGCAAACCTTTGCAAAATCAGTGTATGATTAGTTACTAAGACCATACTGTGCTTAAGCTGCAAAATCATATGGTAGCAAAACTCAGCACTTACTGTTTCCCTTTGAAAGTAGCCTGGCTACTTTCATAAGCTTCCCTAAGTAGCCTAGCTCATTTTCCTACATTTGTACTACTTGGGATCAGTTAGTGAATTTGTATCACACATCTTCTACAACTCTTTTATTTTTTCATGGGTTTTTATTGTCAAATAGCTGAGCATGAATGATGTTTGTTCTCCCAGTTCATCAACGTGTTTGAAAAAAATGCTGCTGTTCATGTAGAAGCTGGTATTACTTCAGCTGTGAAATAATGACATAAAACTTACAATCTGGTTGTGGTATAACTTAATGTTTCCAAAATGAACAAAAAGATGGTAGATAAAATAGAAAAATATTTTGTTTAAACTGGAAGTAAGGGTTTGATCCTGTTTCTCTGAGTGCCTGAAACTGAAGCAGGAGCCATAAATTACTGTACAAGAAATAACAGTCACAGATTCTATGTAGCAATAAGACAGGTATATAAGGAGTTCTTTTACTCTCCTTTTATTGTACTGTTACATACCTAGTTTTAATTTAAACCCAAAGCTAACCTCAAAACCTAAAAGGTTTTTTTTCAATGCATTTGAACTATTACAGTTGAAAGAGCAGGCTGCTGATTCCATCCTGGTCCTGGAAGGAGCACTTAAATTAAGCAAAGATCTTTACGTCCATACTATAAGAACTCTGGATTTATTAGCCATGGAGCCTGGTATGGTGAATGGAGAAACTGAGAGTTCCACAGCTGGACTGAAAATCAGTGCAGAAGAGATACAATGCCAGGTAGCTTACATTCTATGCTAAAGCTTTCACTTCATATTTATTTCTTTAGGCAAATTGTTACATATGCTTAACATATATACTTAATGTATATACTTAACATTTTTGAGATAAACTGCAGTATTTTTATATTACTGTTTCTTGTGTTCTTTTTTAATACAGTGATGTATTATTGACTTCATTTTTACATTGTTAGAACTTCAATTTAGAACTTAGAATTTCAACACTGTAATTATTATTGCTTTCCCCAACTCCTCACTTCTCCCCTACCCCTCAGAGTAAGCCATTATATGATAAGGATAGCATATTGCATTGTTTTAACAATTGCATGGAGATCATTCTGTAATTTTGTAATGCCTGTGCAGAATTATGCTCACTGGGATCACAGTTAAAGAAGCAGCAGTGTGGTGGGGAAAATTATGCAGTTTATGTAGGTAGATTAGGTAAAACTAGGAATAGTTTAAAGTGCATATATTGTTAGAGTTGAAATGCTTAATCTTGACTTAAAATGTCATATCAGTTTCCAAAATAATGTGGTTTATGTCACTGCTGTTTGTAGGTTTGCTATGATTTGGGTGCAATCTATTTTCAACAAGGTTCTACAAATGCAGCTGTTCATGAAAAAGCTAAAGAAATGTTTTTCAAAACAAAGGAGTTGATTGCAAAGGTACCACATGTTTTATTAGCATGTATATCCAGCTCTTCTGAAAAAGAAAAGCCTTGCCTAAATTATTGCTTCCTTTTTAAGCAATTTAATAACTGCTAATGATGCACACAGTTTCTAAAGAAACTTCATGGGATTTGGACAACAATTTTTGTGGGTTTTTTCCACATTCCTTGTATGAAATCATATTAGTCAGCTGAAGTATATTGCTACTTTGTTCTATGTATTGCCTTACACAGTTGTTTTGATGCAAGAAATGCAATGACTACACCTTCAGGGCTAATATTAACTGGGCTGAACTGCACATTCTGTGTCCATTGTGGTGTTTTGATTGTGGTGATGTGTTTTTTGAGGAGGGTAACCGTACAGCACTTCCTATTCTTTTTTTATCTGACTTTCCCTTGAAAATCAGATTGTGTGTGCTCTAACCTTCTAAAAAATACAGTATTTTAATTTATAATTAATTTCTTATTTTGCTTATTTATATTCTAAAACCTGCAAAACTTGGAATTTTAATTAAATAGACAAAACATGGTCTAAGATGTAAAAAGTACATATAAAAGTAAGCTTTTAAAAGAAGTCTGTATATACACATTCTTTTTTTGTTTTGCTGTTATTTGGGGAAACTGTGAGTTTCTGTTAATGTTTCCAAACCAAGCTTATGCTTCCTAATACTTCAGACACTAAGACTTGATTAACCCTTACTTTTCAGAATGGTTCATCATCACTTCATTTTACCATCGATGAAGAACGGTTAGCTGGGTACTGTCAAGCATGTGGAGTTCTTACCTTGTCTTCTGATGATACATCTCAACAGGCAACTCCTTATAGTCAAATCCATAGGTGTATGAAATCTGGCAACTATCAGGTAGGGTGCTTAAATATACCTACATGTATTTGAGGGTTTTGTTATCATTCCATTTGGATGATTCCACCTGAACTGATGGGGATTTTAATAAATTTAAGTGTTCCAGTTAACCATTAACGTAGCATTTTAGAACACGTATGTGGGAATATAATTGATACTTTCAGATTAAAATATCTTGAATTCCATTGAGGTTTGCAAGTTTGTTTGATGTTTGTTTTTGGGAGGTTTGGGTGACTTGGCTTGGTTTTTTTCTTTGATTCTCTGATAAAGAACTTATGTCATTTGGTCCCTTTCTGGGTGTTTGATAAGTTTTAGTGTCACACATGGGTACAAGTTAGTTTGATAATTTCTATCAGATAGAAAATTACTTCAACTGTATCTTTTGCATTATGCATTGACTATTCCAACTGTATTTGTGTTATAGGATATAGTGAATATATTCCTTGAAGATAATCTAACCCTCAGTTTACCTGTTCAGTTCAGGCAGTCGGTGCTGAGAGAACTCTTCCAAAAATCTCAACAAGGGTGAGATGAGACATTAATGATCTGTTCAGTGATGATGAAAAGCAGTTTTCAAGTTGTGTTTATCATAGGAAGCAGAGAAAATCTTCTAACAACAAATCCAAGAAACTTGAGCCTTTTTTTCTGTTACCAGTAGTCTAAGTACATCTCCCAGATGGGGATCTGTGTTGGGATGTTTCTCACTGTGGCCTATATGGGGAAAAAATTAATGAGAATTAACACTTAATTTTACCACTTTATTGATTATTTTTATTTATGCCACATTTGATCATATATATATGTGTGTGTGTGTGTGTTTTTAGAGCTGGTCGGTTAACCATACTAAGCAATAATACTGTAGGAGATATGTACTTTGTTGGGAATGCTGGCAGTTAACTGTGATTAGGAGCTTTGTGCCCTGCTGAACTAGCCTAGGGCTAAATGAGTAGGATGGTGCATTTACAATAAGAAAAAGATTGCAATAAGCAGAGAGAGCTAGGTATGTTACAAGGGTAGCTTGTGGATGTCTCCCAACTGAGAAGTGCTAAGCTGCATCCAAAATTCAACCTTCTCTAGAGCTGCATCCAAAATCCAATGAATGGCTGCATCCAAAATTCAACCTTCTCTAGAGCTTAGGCACTTGAATGGGGGCTATATGGAAAGCATCTCCATATAACCATGATGATAATTCTTCTCTGAATGGAAGCCGCCTACAGGTTTTTCTGTTGAAGAAGTGAGAGGCTCAGTTTTACGCATATGAGAAAAAAAGAAGTATTGATGGTAATGGCCTCTTGTGTAAAACCTTAGTAGTTTCTGGATTCAGTTTTTGCATCAGCCATAAAGGAGTCAAATAAGTGTCTCTTGTGAGAGAATCTTGGAGGCTGTAGCTTAGCAGTGACTAGGGGTGTTTTCATCTCTGATATGACTGATACAGAGCACCTTCAGGGATGAGCACTAGACAGCGATGGATGGAGGAGCATGACTTTGCTATCTAGTCAAGCCATGCAGAGAAGGATCAAGAGAATGAAGCCATACGTTCTGGTTATTTGTCTTGATTTTTGTACAGTGATTGTCTATTCTGAGACACACAAATATTCCTGAATCTTTTGGAATGCCAGCTGTGTTGTCAGTTCTGTTTGTCAGAGATGTTCCATGATCTTCAGTTTTGTGTTCATGCAGGAATGATGCTCTGGATGAAGTTTGCTTCAAAGTCTGCGTGTGCAACACAGTCTGCGATGTATTGCAGGGTCGAACCATTGATATTCAGTTTTGTCAACTGTTCCTGAAACCCAGCAAAGAGAAAATAGACTTCCTCCTTGAGGTAAATGGAATTACCTGAAATTGGAAGGGGAAACAGTATTTAGTGAGATACTTTTTTCCCCATACGACAGTATTATTGTTGCAAGGAATGCCCAGATTTCTGAAGCAGGGAGAAATACTATGTACTAACTTCAAGAAAGGTGATTAAAGTTTGAAAAGCTACTTTAAAATCAAACTCTGTGATCAGTCTTGCATCTGTGTTTATAGCTCCATTTCCATTTCTCCATGTTGGAGAGCATCTTTCCGGAGTTGACCTGTTGCTTCAGATTGGATTTGAAATTGCTGCTATTCCTTGGGATCATTGAATTAGAGGCATTGTTGAATGTTTCTTTTCAGGGAACAAATAAAGAAATTCTCTAAGACAAAGCTTCAAAGCAAGTAAAAGCTGGCAATTTAATTCAGTTATCTAGTTGTCTTTCAACTGCTGCTATTTTAACTTAGTTCTAGTGAATCTCACAGATTTGCACTTGGTTCATTTTTAAACTACTGTGAAAGAACTTTGTTATGTACCTAATGATCTTATAAGGCTGACTGATACTGTGGCACTCAGTGTCAGCACACCAAAGTATCAGAGGAATAGGCAAAAGGAGTGTGAATTGTGTCTGAGGAAAGATGACAGTTGTCTGGAGCAGCCTGCCTCCTGTGCAGGTTGAAAGAAACTGATCCCTCTGTGATGGCTACAGTGTTTATCAGATAACTTTGGTGCCAAACTTGAGAGACTGAGTTACTGGCTGATACTAATTATGAGTCAGAAAACCGGGTAGTAACACTGTGTGTAACTAATTGTAAATGTTCTAAGGGACTGCTCAGTTATTTTGTGCTCTTTCCCAGGTTTGTTCAAAATCGTTAAACTTGGAAAATGCTTCTGAAGTGTTGAAGAGAAAAATGGCAGCATTTCTCAAGTATGTAGCCATATTAAGATAACCTTGAATTCACACTTTGAAAGCAGTGTAATGCAATACAATAAATTACTTGAGAACTTAAAACTGAAAAAATAAGCAGCTTCTTTTTACTTGCTTATGTATTACCTTTTTCATTTGTTTAGAAACTTGTGTTTGGGTTTGGAAGATCTTCAGCTTGTCTTCATGATTTCATCTCATGAGCTGTTCATGAAACTGCTGAAAGATGATGAACGGAAGCTGCTCATTGATCAAATGCGGAAGAGATCGCCTCGAATCAATCTGTGCACAAAACCTGTAGCTTCTTTTTATGATATCCCAGGTATTTTTCACAGCATTTCCATTAACTTATATGCAGGCAGCGACCTGTTTCCATGCTTGAAGTTACTATGTGCAGGTCTGTGCTAAGAAAAAGTTTGAGATAATGATTTCAGAGAGAATACTTTCCATCTTTAGTTGGTGAATGGCCTACTTGTTCAAGAGGGATGACTGTTATTCACTTGTATTTTGCTTGTATGTCAACTGAGTATAATACATATGCTCAAATGAATGTGTCATAGAATGATTTGGGTTGGAAGGGACTGTGAAGATCATCTAGCTGCAATTCCCTGCCATGGGCAGGGACACCTTCCACCAGACCAGGTTGTTCAAAACACCATCCAACCAAGTAAGGGAGGTGTGGCACTTAGTTTGGGCTAAATCTGGCTGTTGTTACTGTTGCCAGAAAGGACAAACCGCCTCTGTACTTAGAGGAGTATTAATGCTTGTCTGACTGTTTGGTGAGCTGGACCAGGAGTAATGTCCAGATAAAGTTTTAAACTTATTCATTTCCCGGGTACAGCTGTCGGGCTGTGCAGCTAAACAAGTCAAAGCTGACATAAGAGGTTCCTGTAGGTGACTGAAGCTGGAAAGAACTGAACTTGCCTTAGCTTAAGGCAACTGTGAAAATACATATTTTCACTAAGGCTGTACAGGAACACTACTGTAACGGGTAAGGGAATACTCAGAGCTGCTGCTGTGAGAAAAGGGAGCACTGTAAGTAGCCCTTTAGGTCAGGAGAGCTGGGAAGCTAGCACATGGTGTTTCTGGAAAGGCACAAAAGGATGTATGTGACCTTCAAAAGCATTGATGTATCTGCTGTTCTTATATTGGTATGTTTAAATTCTTAAATACTGAAGGAAAGCATGCATCTGCGTTGAGAAGGAATGTGTTGGAGACCTGATTGTTTTTTTTTTTCTAGCTTCAGCAAGTGTCAATATTGGCCAGCTTGAACATCAGCTCATACTGTCAGTAGATCCTTGGAGGATTAGACAGATCTTAATTGAGTTGCATGGTATGACTTCAGAACGCCAATTCTGGACAATTTCAAATAAGGTAATTCATGTGCTTGTAACTGCAATTCGAGGACTAGTTAGGTGTCATGCTGCAATGAACAGTAAACATCTTGTCATAGATCCTCTGGATGGTTAATTTTTTTTCCCTTTTTCTGCATAATGGTGGTTTAATGAGAATGATGATACATACCTACACTCTCATTCTCTATGGAAAGTATTAAAGCAAAATGTATAACCTTTGTTTTAAGGAATTACTGGCTGAATCATAGGCTTTCCTTGTGAGAAAACACATTTCTGTAGCTTTTGCTTGCAGTGTTCTGTCTACTCAGCAATATTACTTTAAATTAAATTCCTGACATTGAAAGCTGGCAGGAGAAGAGAGGAAGAGATACAATTTATTTTTTTTTGAAGTAAGAATTTCTTGTCTTTTTTTCCCCTCTCCCAATTATTGCAGATTCAGAGTATTAGCAAATTAGGGTACCTAACCTTCTTTATCAAACTTCCATCGGAGCAGTACATTACTTCTGATTAGATATAAAATTGAAAGACTTGGCACTTAGATGGCAATAATTGTAAGTGTTTGAGCTTTGTTTATAACACTGTGAGCAGTGATGTGAATTCTAAAACCTGTTTCTGTGCAAATGTCCTATGTATTTCTCTCCCAGTGGGAAGTACCAAATGTTTACGGCAATGTTATTTTAGGAATCAAAGACAGTCTGACTAGGGATTTGGTCTACATCCTTATGGCGAAGGGATTACACTGCTGTGCTATTAAGGTGAGCAAGTCATCTAAACGTAGTGGTGAGTGAGTTTGAGTAATTAAATTTCAGCAACACTGAAAATATGGAAAGCCCTTCTTGAGAGAAAGAATTGTAAAAATGGGATGTGAGGGAGATGTAGTAACAAGTGCTGTGTGTCGTGTAATGGCTTAATATTTCTGTCTCGAGTTCTGTCAGCAGACCAAGGATAATGGCTTTCCAGTTAGTTGGTCTTGGAGATTATTTCATTCATAAGAAGTTTTGATTATGTGGCACTAAATCATGTTGCATCTAAACCCAGTTTCACATAAGGAATTTATTGGAATGCTGGTTTATTTGCCTTGTAGCTGACAATATTGTAGTTTCTTAAACTACAAGATAAAACAACCCACTGCACTCAGTGTGCCAATAGTTACTTCTGGTATGTTTACTTCTTGTTTTCTTTGAAAAATCTGGAACTGTTAAGCTTAATAGCAAGGCCGTAGGATTCAAAAAATTGAGAGCTGAACAGTGCATTAACTCTTAGTCTTCTCCTTTATGAATCCGTTAGGAATCATTAGTGCATATTGTTTTCATTGCAGGATTTTGTCCATGCAAAACAGCTTTTTGCTGCTTGCTTGGAGCTTGTGACAGAGTTTTCTCCAAAACTACGCCAAGTCATGCTGAATGAAATGCTACTTTTGGACATTTACACTCATGAAGCTGGACCTGGCGCTTCTGGAGAGCGTCCTCCTTCTGACCTTATAAGCAGAGTCCGAGGATATTTGGAAATGAGAGTTCCCGGTAAGTACATTGCTGTCATTTGTGAGGCACAATAAAGTACAAAGCTTGCGAGAAAGGAATAAAGAAGACAACTTTATGTGGTAGGTTTACCATTTAGGAGTGTAATTGGAAAAACAGTAGTGAAGTTTGACACTGGTTTTAGTGAGGCTTTAGAAGTCTGATTGGTTCTTAGAAGCTGGAAATGAGAACAGCAATGTTGTGTAGCGTACATACTGCTAGACGCTGTCTGGTTAGTGCTGTTTAAGGGGCTTGAACAGGATAAAACATGGCTTCACGCTGAGGGATTAATGTAATGCTGTTGTGGTTAGAGGAAGCTGTTGTTGCTCCTAGCTTTCAGAGGTGAGGTCTCTTGTAGGACTAAGTATCATGTTTTTCTGTGATAGCTATGGACCAGAAATATCTAATTTGGGGCAGTCGGTTTTGCTTGTTTTCATATAACACTGTGTTTGTTAAAAAAAAAAAATATAAATAAATCAAAGAACACCTTTTCTTCCAGATATTCCTCTTCGACAAGTTATAGCTGAAGAATGTGTTGCCTTCCTGTTAAACTGGTGTGAGAATGAGTATTTGACCATGCAAGTTCCGTTACCTCTGGTTCAAACTAATCCTTATGTGAAGGTAAATAGTGCTCAGTCTCAAAAGCCTTGTCAGGCTGTAATTTACTTTTTCCTGCTGGGATCTTTTGTACTTTCAAAAGCATGTGCCCTTTTGTCTCTAGAGTGTTGGGTTTTGTGGCTGTCATGATTTAGGTCTGGTGTAAGAGACAGCAGGGCTGAGCAATAAGTGTGTTTGACAGGTCACTAAGGACATGAAGACTGTGCTGCAAGAGCATATGAAACAAACTGCAAGTTAGCCCTTGCTGGCTGCCAGCTGAGCTTGGTTCCGTAAGCTTCAGGCATGCGCGGTTGTGATTGAAACCCTGTAGCACTTCCATAGAGGACCCGCTTCCTACAGGAATCCAGGCTGAGATTTCTAACTGAGAGGAATGAAAAGTGTGTAGATTTCAGGCTTTGTATCTGGTTGTTGTTCTGGTCGTAAGACACTTGTTTTCTGGGTGCTCTGTGGTGGTTCTGTTTTTTTAACCCAACACCAGTTTTGAGTTTTTGGAGACATTGAAGCACCGCCTTTCTGGAACCTTTGCTTTCAAAATGGTTTTACAGTACTGTTTCTGCTTCAGAGTCTGGCACTGAAGCTGAATGCAGATCGTGTTCCAGGACAGGTTCATTTTGGCCTGCTCTGCTTACCCCCGTGGTATTTTCTAATTTCTGTTCTGAGCTTCAGTTTTTAATCTAAAGCAGAGGGTGTCAGTATCAGTTCAGATTTATTACTAGAGACGGTGTTTATAAAACTGTATTTTGCAGGGTTTAGGTTTTATAGTGTACTGTAGCAGAGTGTAAAGCTTGCTTTCTGGAACTTGTAATAATAAAATCTACCTGAAGGAAACTAATAAAAGGATAATTCCTCTGCTGTTTGATTCCAGTCTTCCAGGTTCCTCATGTCCTCTGCTGCTTAGTTTAGTCACATGGCTTTGTAGTTTGTAACTTAAAATAATTGTTTAGCCATTTTAAATGCCTTTGCTGTAGTCAGTGTCCAGAGAAGCTGTGCTTACTGTATTTTCTCTCTTGCATTGTATAGCTGGGACAATTGCTGGCTGCTACATGCAAAGAACTTCCAGGTCCCAAAGAGAGCAGACGGACAGCTAAAGACCTTTGGGAAGTTGTGGTACAAATCTGCAGTGTATCTAACCAGCATAAACGGGGGAATGATGGCAGAGTGAGTTTGATAAAACACAGGGAGTCTACCCTGGGCATTATGTACAGGTGTGTCTGCTTAAACTATTTTTAAAGATTGTTTGGATTGTATATTTGACCCCCTGTTCCCTAGAGAAATTGTCTGGATTCTGCTGTCAGTGGTGGCAGCAGCTAAAGGTCTCTACTGAGTAAACAGTCCACCCAATGGTAGTATTGGATATTAATGGTGATGCGTTGCCTTTCCTTTACAGAGGGAGAGAAAAGGAGTGCATGGGATTAAGGTCAAAATACAGACACTAAAGCATATGTGTCTGTGCTCCATTATAACCAGTGTAGATCTTCCAGTGAAGTCAGTAGCATCTAGAGGGCAGTTTAGCTGACCAGCTGGAGGTGTCTCCTTTTCATTGACTGGAATTGTTCTGCAAGCTCTATTGAGTGTAACTGTGTTCAGTTTTGGTAGTTGCTATATAGAAAAAGATGTGGATGGGCTGGAGAAGGTCCAGAGAAGGGGCCACAAAGGTGATCCAGGGGCTGGGAAAGCCTGCCTTATACAGAAAGGCTGGGAGAAAGAACTGGATTTGTTCAGCCTAGAGAAAAGAAGGCTCAGTGGAGACTTTATTACCATGTTCCTGTAGTTAAAGGGTGACTACAAAGAAGATAGAGACTTCCTTTTTACAAGGAGTCAATGTCACGGAAAAGATGAGAGGTAAATGGGTACAAGGTACTACGGAGGAGTTTGCAGTTGGACATAAGAGGACAATTTCTGAGCATAAGAATGATCCACCATGGGAATAATCTCCCCAGGGAAGTGGTGGATTACACTTTCTGGATTTATGTTTGTGATTTGGTTGGGCAGGGTGATGGGCCATCTGGGGTCATGCTTTGCTAAGAAAGGTCTTAAGAAAGACCATCTGCTTTTGCTTATCCTGCAGTAGGATGGGTGAGAGAGGGTATGTGCTTGCCATAGGTTTCAGTTGTACTCTGGCAAGGAAAAGGAAGCAGTACAGGTGTACTCTGGGGTGCTGAACCTCCTCTGACCCCGCTGATTCAGACAGTGAAGGGCAGTGACCCTGTTGTTACTGTGGAAAACAAGCAGTGAAACCTTTTCCAAACAGGCTGTGCTTGTCTGGGTTGTTTTATGGTGACAGTTCTGATGTGGCATGATGAAGAAATCAGTGTACATTGTAAATGATCACTGCACACCCGCTTCTGTAAGCCTGGAGATCACCATTGCAATCCTAGTGCAGCTCAGTCGCTTTCACTTTTGGAGTCAATGGTTAACTAGCTTCAAAGTGATTTTCATGCCTTTTATAGCTTGATGAAATAGCACATACCTCTTCTTTAACCTTTTAAATGTAAAACTTGCTAGTGACTGTATTAGAAGTGAGTGACCGGCCTGAGTGTTTTCACTTGCGTGCCCTGCATTTGTGAACTTAGAGGTGAAAGGCTGTTTTAGCAGGTGGAGAATTTGCTTTACAGACCTAGTTTCCAGTATATTAACTTTGCATGTATTATTTGTTGCTAACAATTACTTACATGGGGGTTTTGTGTTGTTAATTTAGGAGTGAATTGCTGTCCTTCATCAAAAAGCTTCGGGTAAGTTATAGTGGTCTTGAGAATGTGTTTGCAACCAGAACTTCCTTTTGAGTTAGAGCATTTCTCTGGACTTTTCCTTTTAAATTCTAGAAAGTCTGACGGCTCTATAGGTGTGTTGTATGGCAGAAGAGCTCCTGGATTTGCTATAGCTATCATACAGCAGTGTTGCATAGCCTACGAAAAAATTACCCTGAATTCTGACAGTGGAGATCTGTTACCATTAGGAATATACTTTATTGCAGCTGTCCCAAAGCAAAGCATTCCTTTTGGAGGGAGGAGGAGGCAGCTACATGCATCATAAAGGCAGCAGAAGTAAGAGGAACAGAAATTGTTCATGGCTTGTGGGTTTGTAAGTGCTTTGACAGTTGTAGTGTGTACCTAGCTTGAGTTTAAGGCTAGGCAGTAGCTGCAGAAACATGTGGAAAACCTGAGTGAAGTTTATATTCAAGGTGTTATTTGGGAAAATGTGAATTAAAGACTTCCCACAGAAACTCTGTCGCAGAACCCTTGTGTTGCAGGATTCCCAACAAAATACTGCCCTGTTTCAATGTAATGATGTCAGAACTTATTACATAGCTTTAGAGCTTAGGGAAGAAACTGGAGTTTCAGTAGTTCATGGGAATACTACTTACTTTTTTTTTTTTTTCCCCTTTACAGGAACCATTGGTTTTAACCACAATATTGTCCCTGTTTGTCAAGCTTCATAATGTTCGGGTTAGTACATACCATAAACGTCATCCTTGGCTTTCTGGAAAGGTTTCTCTTTGTAAATTCTCTTACATCTTTCTTCTCTTAGGAAGACATTGTGAATGATATTGCAGCAGAGCACATTTCCATCTGGCCCTCCTCCATCCCCAAGTAAGATGATAATTAAAAATACAGGTTTCAAAGTATGTGTTTACGTAATTGGTTTGGGTTTGGTTGCCTTGTGTTAGCTACTGTGTGTAAGTGTGACTTCTGGCCTGTGAAGGCGTCGCAGGTTGGTCGGATTGCAGGGAGCTTTTTGCTCTTGATTTCGTGGTCCTGGTGGAGCGTGAGTGCAAGAAACTGAGGGTGGTTTTAGCTGTGTGCTTTACTGGGCTGTGTGTATCTATATGAACTGTGTAATGCCTTAATGCAAAATAACATTTTTGAGGTGTATTTGAGTAATAGCCAAAGGGGACATATGGTATATATTGGTTTGTTCTGGTTGCATTGAACTGTATTTCTCCAGTGACATATTAAAGGCTCTGTGGGGCTAGAACCTCACTGGCTCAGATTCTTTGTATGCACTGGGAGAGGTGATTCCTGTGAGAGAGGGAGAGGGTAAAGCTTATTGTGATTAATCTGTCTTTAACCATTCTGATTGTATAGTCTTATCGTTCCTGGTGTAGATTTCAGTGTGTATTGTAAGCTCAAGCAGAAGAAAATTGTTCAGTGTTACCAGAATTTAGCAGTAGAGTGAGTAGAAACATGTTTTTAAAACTGGAAGTTCCATACAAACTCTGGGAACGGCTGCCCAAGCAATGCGCCAAACCGTTCCCTCCTTCCTTTCCAAGCCTATTCCATAGATTTCCAGAGATCACTGTCTGTGGCCTGTGGATGCTGTGATAAATTTGTAGTGTTCTCAGGTGTTGTTTTCGAAGTCCTTGAAACTGAGCAGATGTGTTTTTGCACAGAACTCTCGTGTGGTGTAAGCCACAGGTAGAGTTGTGATTTCTCGTCTGAGTCTGTGAAGGGTGTATTTGTTCTGTCAGATTTGCAGCAGTGAAACAATTCAGCAGTAGTCTTAAGTCGGCACTAAGTCTTCCTGGAGTTATTTTTGCTTGACGCTTCAGGCAAGGTGCTTTGGACTTGAGCTAGATGGGAAATCGGATCAGTGTTTGAAAAAGCAAACCGATCACTTAGGAATTATTTTTCTTCCGTTTTTTGTCCTTTAGTCTCCAGTCAGTGGACTTTGAAGCTGTGGCTGTGACAGTGAAAGAGCTGGTGAGCTACGCGCTGACCATCAATGCAAACAACCACTTCTGGTTAATTATTCAGGCAGATATTTATTTTGGTAAGTGAAACCAGTGTCTATTTTTAGCATGTGTGAGGGGTGCATTGCTGCTCCAGGACTTGTTTGCCATAATGTTCCTTAAATTTCCTCTTATGAAAAGAAGCTTGTCATAGATGAGTTTAGAATCCTCAGGTGCAGTCGTGTAGGTGAGTTTGGGAGGTCGTCTAAACCCACAGAGACTTAGCTTTCAGTGGACTTGCTTTTAGGGTAGGGGAAACTGTAAGTGTCATCATTAACTCCACTTTTATAGGGCAGTTGGTCCTTAAGTGCTATAATTACTGAAGCCTCTAATATTTGAGTCTTTTGTGAAGTGAATGGAAAGTTGTGTGAGTAGGGATTGCTTTTAAATGTGGAGATGGGCTTCACTGCAGCAGAAGCCAAGTGGAGCAGAAAGGATCTGTGTTTGAAACAGAAATGTATCTAGGATTTTTAAACCAGAAAGCATGAACTGATCTGGTGTTGTGATGGGAAGCTCTTTCCTGTCATTCTGTCCTCACCTGCCCCTTCTCCAGTGCTTGTCCTGCTTCCTCAGCAGGGGGCAGCCAGCAGAACTGGGACATAGAGTGTTTCAGATTCTGGGCACCATGACATGCACCCAGACTGCACCAGGGCAGCACTTCCAACACTGGGAAAATCTTGCCTAAATTATGTGATACTGGGCTTTGTTAAATTGTTCCTCACTCCAGTCAGTCCCTGGGGCTTACTTTGTAGTGTGAGTAAAGAGAGTGCAGGGGGGTGGGTGCTGAAGAATGACCTTTCAGAAAATGGACAGACAAGCACAGTACTACCTGGTGCATGAGCTAGCGAAGGACATGGCCATAGACATCCTCAAAGGTAGTTGAGCATTTCTTCCACTTAAATTATCAGTCAATACCACTCTAGGGAAACTTGGCATTTAAGCCAGACTGTTCTTTACTGGCAAACAAGGCACATTGCTGTGCCTCTGCCATGTACTAGCCAGTGCTTTGGGCTGGAAGAGGAGACAGGGTGCATGTTCCTGAATCAGTTCTTTTTTGGAGTGGAAGCATACTTGTGGTGTGCTGTAACCTGTACTGCAGAAATCCTGGCCTGTTTCTTCCAAAGGAGACAAATATCTAGAGGATGCTTTATAATCTTTGGGGTGGAGGGGTCTTAATCCAGTGTTTAGTGCTGTCACCTTATACATGGGAGAATGATTCAGGGCTATAACCTGGCAGCATTTGCTGTTCATATGAACTGGAACAACCTCCCAGGAGTAGGATGGTTCTGTAGGGAGCATCAGAAACTGGCACCCAAAAGAGCAGTGCTTGAAGCACACCTGTGTGTCAGATCTGTGTTTCAGAAGCATGTAGACGAGCAGTCTGCTCTCACCACATGGCCCCTTGCAGGCTGCCCTCATGTCGGCCTAGTGAGAACTTGCTGGGAATAAAACTAGCACAGAGCCATGAGGTGTGGTGCCATCAGTTGGCCCTCTAACTGGCACCAGCTCAGCTCCTCCACTGCCATCTCTGTGCCTAGTTCAAGGAAGTCAGACTTCTTTACTCTAAGGTTGGTGGTGGATTTAAGATTCAATACCTGAAGAACAGGCAGTAATTCTCAAAAGGCAGAACTTCTCCATGTTGCTGCCTCTCCTCATTACGTAGTTTTCTGTCCATCACTGTTTTACTACCTCCTGTGTGTTGGGTTTTAAACAGTGATACGAAAATCACTTTTGCAGTAGAGTTCAGCAGTAAGGGACATGTATCTGAGTCTTTCCATAAACAATCGATAAGAGACTTAGAAGTAACTGCTGTGTTTACTTTAGAGACCTTAATTTGCTTTTTTCCATTGCAGCAACGAATCAGTACTCAGCAGCCCTTCACTATTATCTGCAAGCAGGAGCTGTGTGCTCAGACTTCTTTAATAAGATGGTGCCACCAGATGTGTACACAGACCAGGTGAGCTAAAATGGGATTTGAATGTACAGAAATCTCTTTCTGGATGCAGTTGGTATCGTAATTTTGTGTGGAGCCAAAATGGCTCTCCAGGCCCACACTGCTGTAGCCTTATAGTCAGATTTTGTACTGCTGTGCAAGGAGGTCTGAAGGTGGGTGAGATTGTAACTTACCACTGCACACAGTGGGTACCTGCCCACTTTGCAAGCAGGTGTAACAAGTGGGTCCTCAGTTGTGAGTGGGCCATGAGTAAGAATCCCATAACTGTATTTGGGGAGTCTTTGGTCCCAGCCACAAGTGTGTTCAGTGGTGCCTTTCAGTCACTGTAACCTTTATCCAGGCATTTGTTGTGTCAGGAAGTGGGTGTGTTACTTGCAGGCTGCATTTTGGTGGGCCGTAGGAAGGAGCTGTCTGGACTCAGGAAAGTAGTGATTTATGTGCCCTGTCTGACTGCTGCTCCCGTCATGTTCCCATTCATACAGCGTGTGAGAGCTTCAGACACTGGTCAGGGATCATGCTCAGTGTTCACAGCCCTGTCTAAGCTGTGCCTCCCTTGTGCAAGGCTGCAGTGGTGCAGGAGTCCCAGCTGGGACAGTGTTCTGTCACATGTGCCAGTGTGTGCCTGTCCTGGTGCTGTTCCATTCCCACATTCCATCAGGCCTTGCCAGTAGGCAGCAGGAGATAAAGGCAATACTTTTTGACAGGCCCCAGCTTGGCTCTTATGCCAGAAATGCAGCACTTGCTGTACCCACGCACCATAACCACTGTGAGGTCTCCTGAGGGATGAGAGCTCAGTCCACCAGTGAATGTGCTAGAACACAGGAGTTGGGGGGGGGAGGTGTGTAAGGATGCAGGCAGCCAGTTAGATGGTCCCTTGCATTTACAAAACATGAAATCAAGTTGCTGTTTGTGTTCCAGTATTGGCATTCAAAATGTGTGTTCTGTTTTTAACCATTCTGTAGGTGATAAAAAGAATGATAAAGTGCTGTTCTTTACTCAACTGTCACACCCAGGTAGGAGGTGGAACATGGCAGTAAGTAAAACATTGGTTTATATTTTGATGTTAATAGGGAAGAAAGTAAAATGGAATCCAACTTTCCTTGTAAATGCAGTCTGCACTATTAGTAGGTTTTGTTCTTACTGCTGCTGCTAGGGCACTGAAAGGACTGAAATTAGTGAGTAAATACAGATACACTTGGAAATGCTGTAAATAGTAGAAAGAATTTGGGGTTTCTTTGTCCCTTTTAGTATATGGGCCAGGTTGGACATAGCCTTGGGTGATATGGTTTAGTGGGAAGTGTCCCTGCCCATGGCAAGGGGGTTGGAACCAGATGATCTTAAGGTCCTTTCCAACCCTAACTATGATTCTATGATATATTTATTTTCTGTAGGGCTGAGTACCTTCCCTTTAGTTACTGCTGTATTACAGTATGAACTGTGGCTGCTGTCATAGTTCAGGTGCTTGGAAGGTACTTGCTGTGGAAAGAAGCTCTGGCTCAGGTCTGGAGCAGGAGCAGTACTACTGAGGGGTTCTGTGGGGATTTGAGGCATTGAAACCCACCCTGAGTCTCTCCTTACAGGTGGCTATTCTCTGCCAGTTCCTCAGAGAAGTAGACTACAAAACTGCATTTAAGGCACTGCAGGAGCAGAACAGGTGAATTTTACAAGGTTTATACCTACATATACAGGGGTTATGAGTGTATTAGTAACCTGGTCTGTGTGCTCTTTCAGCCATGATGCCATGGATTCTTACTACGAATACATCTGGGATGTCACTATCTTGGAGTACCTGACATGTATCCTTTCACTAGAATACCACCATGGGAGCTCACACTGGATGTTCGTGGCTGGAAAAAGTTGATTTCCTACCTCAGTGTCTTTTCTTGACTCGCCCTCAGATCTCCACCATAAAAGAGGAGAGACAGACAAGCGGCAGATAGCAGTGAGTTCACAGGGGTGCTGGGGCAGAGTGCAGTTCATAGAATGGCTTGGGTTGAAAGGGACCTTAAAGATCATCTCATTCCAACCCCCTGCTGCGGGCAGGGACATCTTCCACTTGACCAGCTTGCCTGGCCTTGAACACTGCCAGGGATGGGGCAGCCACAGCATCTCTTGGTAACCTAAGCTAACCAAGGACTACCATAGTCTGTCTTTACCTCCCTGAAACTGCCTTTGAAAAGAGTCACCACTTCCAGTTTTAATTTATTGGGTAATTCTTAATGGCATCTGGATGCTGATGGGAAGTGGGGGGTGGCATAGAAACAAATCACCCATGGCACTAGTGCTGAACTGCCCCTGCAGTGCCACAATCTCACTGAGCACTGCTGCTCACCCTCTCTCTTCTTGTTGCCAGATCAAAGCCATCGGCCAGACAGAGCTCAATGCCAGTAACCCTGAGGATGTCCTGCAGCTTGCTGCCCAGAGGAGGAAAAAGAAGTTTCTTCAAGCAATGGCAAAACTTTACTTCTAGGCCAATACAGGATAGCGTGGGTGGGAATGGGAAAAAAAATCTGTCCAGACTTTTATTTTTAAAATTCATTTCAATTTTTATACAACATTTACAGTCTGGTCTCTTTTTTTAGAAATAGATGACATCTTATAATAAAACCCTTATTTTACAAACTGTACAGAAGGTAGGAAGCAACTTCAGCTGGTTCCACCATGGCTTGTTTGCAGAATGCATGCATTCAAGTTTGCTGAGTTTGAGGTGGATGGGGGCACCTGGTGCTCAATGTCCCCTAACACAGGTCCCTGGGTATGGGGCACAGGGAGGAGCATTGTGCCAGAGGAGAAGAGGACTGATACCCACCATTCCCAGTACTGTCCCTTCATCACAGAAGTGATTCAGAGGTAGTGAATATTCCAAGAACACAAAAGTTAATGCTGTTTATAAACACTGATAAAACACAGCTCCACAATTGTTTAAAAATACTGTTCCTAGGACATGAGTGGTTGTAGAGTACCAGCAGCTCAATTTTTCCCATACCCTCTCCAGTTCTTATGTTTGTTGTTGTAAAATAGAACTCCTTCCAGGACTGAACTTCTTCCAGTTGGGGTTACATTTCTGCCTGTACTCTTACCTGAGGTCAGTGAAGCACCAGAACTGAGGTTTTGGGCAGCCCTAAGAGGCCACCACAACTGGGTGAGCCTGCTGTGGAGCTGGAGTCTGACACAGGGTTACTACACTGCCTTGCAAGGACAGAGTGGTGTCAGGGGAGCAAACTGCTCCCACCCTGTCAGGGATTAAACTCTGACCTTAGCAAGAAAGGAAAAAGAACAAGTCAAGACGAGGTAATATGTACAAGCTGTCACTAAGTTCTGCTGTATAAAGCACGTCTGACATGTAAAGCTGAGCAGACAAACTTTGCCATGCAGTCATTTTAAAAAAGATCTTAAAATTCATAAATTAGGAATAGTCAAGAGTTGAACTAAGGTGTGTGTTAGAAGGGAGCAGAGCAGTCCTGGCTCCTGTGGTGGCACAGGGGCTGCTGCCCTGCCTAACTCAAGTCTGTAGGAGGACACTGGTCTCAATTTGCATCTGCTGCATCTCTTACTGCTCAGGTCTCAAACAGCAGTAAGAGCTTGAGTCACTGTTAGTGCGGTCTTGCTCTGAAGCACCAAATCCTGTTCTGTGTGTGGTGGCTGTTGTCCACATTTCATTTCTTCTCTGTACTTTTGGGAGGGGTGATTATTCCTCCTGTTGACACAGGTGATAACTGACCTGGGACAGTAGATGCTACTCCACTGTTGACTTCTTCCTGCATAGTGAGGAAGGAAGATAACAGTTAATACCTGTGACAATGTTGTATACACTTGCTGCACTAGTGGCTCAGCAGTTCTTCTCACACTGCTAGTACCATTTGAGTAGTCCAGATCCAGGATACTAAATAAAACCCCCAAGGTGCTGTTACACAGCAGTGTAAATAGATAATCATCTCTTAAACACATCACTCGTACTTCTAATCCAAATCTGTGTTTGTGGCCTGCAAGTGGTACAGTAAAACACATCTGGTTTATGGCATCACCACCCAGGAACCAGAAGCAAGCACCTAGGCAGAGTTGACCACGCTGGCTGCAGAATCAGGCCAGGCATGAGCACAGAGGCACCTGGCTGCAGGAGAAAGGATGTGTAACCTACCCTCAACTGCCTGAATTGTGAGCCCACAAACCACGTACCAGCATGTCCAAGTAATTTGTGTGTGTTTGGATGTTATGCCGATCCTCTACTGCAACCTTCTTGAAGTTCTTCAGCTTCACAGGGGCTTTTTTTGTCACAGCCACAAAGGGAACCATCCATTCCACACACTCCGAAATGCTGTCCCAATCTAAGCCTAGAGGGCACAATACAGTTCTATATTTAGAACTCACAACGGAGTTGCAGCGTTCTAGAGTATGGCCATAAGTTTTAAAACAGCAATAAATACTGCAGATAAAAATTGAGAAACATCATCCCAGAAACTCCCACCACTTCCCTGTGCTCCTTACATACCAGTGTTGTAGCTGAGGATGGTGAGCACATCACCATCATATCAGCAAACCAGCACTGTGGCTTACAGGGAAGGCTCAAGTGCCTTTTCTACTTGAACACAAGATTCTGTGTTCAGGAAACACTACACTGTGGTTACAGTGGTTCATTGTACTTAGGTAATGTACAGGCACTGAGCTTAGTTCAGGGGTTTGTGTTTTTTCCCCCACTTCGTAAGGGACAGGCTGGTGGGATGAGCACAGAGGTTAACTGAACACTGCTGGCAGGCAGGCAGGGGCGGCTGCTTGGTACTTGCATTCGAGGAGAAAAAGTAGCCAAATCACTTACAGCTAACGAGCCCCAACCTCACTGGAAGTCAGAGCAGTGTCATGCCAGGAGGAAGAAGGATAAATCTGCTCCATTTCCTTAGTGAAGACCATGCTTCTGACAGCGTTCCTTCTTTTTTGAGTCTTTGTAACATCCAAAATAGTGGTAGGAAGGAAGTGAAATTGGGGTTGGGGAAGATGTGACACAGCAGAACAGAACAAACTGTTGGTGTCTCTGTAGCTTTCGCTTTTTGGCAGCCTGGTAAACCAGTACACTTGTAGCGACCTCAGGCACACAGCAGCTTCCAGAATTCCCCACCTGACACAACCAAGCTTCACAAAGGCCTCTTACCTGAAGCTTTCTTAACGACTTCAATTGAGGTATAGTGGCAGAGAGCTGCAGCAGCAAGTGTTCTGTACTGGAAGTCCAAAGAATTCACATCCAGAATACACAGGTCTAAGAGCTGAGGAAACAGAGTGAGGAAGCAAGAGTTACAAACTTCAACAAGATGATACTTTTGTATAACCCTGCCTCAAAAACTGCCCTGCACACTGCAGTCCTCCTAACAGCCCCTGCTCTGGAACCTGGCTGAGCTTTTTAGCATGTATTGCATCATCTAATTAACTTTCAGCACCAATGGCAGCGAGAATGGTTTGCATAAATCTGCGAGACCCAGTTCTCACTTTCAGTCACGTACAGGACCCCTGGCTTGCAGAGACTGAAGCACGCCTTTAAACTCTCAGCACAGCTCCAGGAAGGTGTTTTCTTAAATGAAGATACTAACAAGCAGCTCAGTGACTTAGCCAGTCTGCTCTTCAGTAACCTCCCTGAGGCTGGACAAAATACATGCCCATGAAAACTGGACCACAGTAGCTTCAAACTAGAGTCTGCCTCAGAGGCTGCCTCCTGGCAACAACACAGCAACACTGCAACCGACAGTAAAGGTACAAACAGTTAACTGCCCACAGCCCCGAAGTCACCCCCTCCTCTCAGGGCTGTTGCCACTGTTTACAGAATGCTGCAGTGCACAGCCATTAAAAAACAAGATGGGGTTTTATTTTTCCAGTGTACAGGGAAGTATTTTAAGGGAGTATTGAGCAGGGAGACAAGCAACACCTGGGGCTTGTCTTGAAATCTGAGGAGGAAGTTCGCTAGCAAAGTCAAACTTGCACATTCCTTAACAAAGTAACAGGCAAGGTGAAACAAGGGAAAGCATTCCTGTATGGCTCTGGGGGTACAATATTCACTTGCGTGAGCAGTCACTCCAAAAAGCATCTTCTGACACGGTTTACAACCTACCTGTGCTATCTGAATGAATTTTTCCTGAGAATACTGAGGTAGCAGCACTTTTGGAACATCCTTCAGAGCATCCACTTGAAGATAGAGGTTCAGCCAAGAGATGATTGTCACTGGACAGAGTTCCCATTTTAAAGCCTGTAAACATGAAACAGTTGCAACACCTTAAGCCATGCAAAGACAGTTTTACGCTCTGATCATTTCCCACACCTCTCCCCCAAGTCCGCACAGCTTATTGCACAGATCCTCAGAAGACAGGAGAGATTATGTACAATTTCAAGTACAAATACTCATTTTAGATGGCAGTCTCACTACTTTTTGCCGAGGCTGTGTCACAACCCCCACTAACACATATCCCTACAGTTGTGCACCTGGATCTTATGCTATCTTCCCCACTCAGAACTTGGAAAATAAAGAATATTCCTCCAAGCCCTCCGATCTAGCTGCCTGAACCTGCAGCTCGTATCTATTAAGGAAGAGAAAACGTATAAGGAATGTTTACATGCTCCTTTCCAACACAAGGAGCACAGAGTAGTGTCAGTTCTTCACCTGGCTCTCCAAAAGGCCACAGCTCCCAGATAGCAAAGGGCCCTGGCAAGTGCAGCACATTCCAGTGACAGCCTTCTGGTCTGCCCCACAGCTTTCACACAAGCAAGAGAAATCTGTCCCGTCCTAACAGACCAGGGCTTCAGCTCAGCCAAGGCTTTAGAGATACACTGCACATAGAATCATACAATCACAGAATGGTTTGGGCTGGAAAGGACCTTAAGATCATCTAGTTCCAACCCCTGCCATGCACTGAAAGTTTTGCAGAAACAAGAAGATATAAAACATATTCCTATTCCAAGCAAGTAATGTTAAAATACAAGGCTTGGCTGGACAGTCAGCCAGCACTGAAAACCAGCAAAGCTCTTACCTTTAACATAATAAGTTCCATTCTGACAATATCATCTTCACTGCAAGCACCATCAGTGACGTAAGCAAATTCCTGTATTTTAGGAGCGTAGATTTCCTTTAAAGGGATGGAAAGTGAAGGTCAGAGTGCCTTACAATGCTAAGAAAGCTTGAGAAGACACTGGCAAATACTTTTCAGTCCATATTGACATATTAACATTTCTTATCATACCATAAAATGGTTTGGGTTGGAAAGGATACTAGTTCCAACTGCCTGTCACAGGCAGGGACACCATCCACTAGACCTGGCTCCCCAAAGTCCCTTTAGGCACTGGAAGCTGCTCCTGGAAGTCTCCCCTGAGCCTTCTCTTCTCCAGGCTGAACAAGCCTAGCTCTCTCACTACAACGTTTTCCTTGTTACATGAGGTGACTTGAAACTCACAGTATGAAAAGATAGCATACAACAAACCTACTTGTTTTTAGTATCTGTGGTAAAACACAACAGATTTATTGCAACCCTTTTAGCTCTGAGGGAAATAAACGTTGACCAAGCAATTATTTTTTTGACACTGTTTTGTTTATACCACTTTTTTCATCAAATGGAATGGCTGAGAAGATACGCCACCCCAATTCTCCTACAGCACCCTGCTGTGTTAGAAACAGCTCACTGGGACAGGTCACATGCAATGTCAGTCCTCATTTAGTCACATAGATTTATTATTCAAAAAAGGCTACAAAAAGATGAGAAAAAAACCCTACAGCCACTGTGGCTGCAAAATTCATGACGCAGGGGTGTGCTATTAAGAGACCCTGGCCACAGAACTGCTTCTCTACCAGCTGGGTCCACTAGCTAGTAGCCTGATAACCCATACACTTCCTTAGGGCAGACAACTGCTTGTAGGGCACGGGCACTACCTTGGTTTTAGGTCATGCTAGATCCAGGTTAGGTGCAAAGTATGGAAACTCAACATGCCTGGTTTTCCTTTCAGCCTATCCTGTCATGCACTATACACAAATGGCTCGTAGATGTAGTGCACAACATAATGCATCACCACCACAGCATTCTAAAAGAGAGAAACTCCACTGAACGGTTTCACAGGGATATCAGCCTGATGCACAAGTAGTTTGGGACTTGGGCTTAGCTCCACTCAAGTCCCACACCCATTCCTGAGATTGTTTGCCAACTGCTATATATTTGGAAAACAAAACAAAGACACTCCCAGCACATTTGCATACCTTTCAAGTTTCTGTGGTCTCTTTCCCTGCTGCTGAGGAAAGGGAGGACAAAGACTAAGCTCCTAAGAGACTGACACACACACAACTCAAGGAAAAGAAAAAAGTTTCCCCCTCTGACCTTCAGTGTTGTAGGTACACACCAAGCTCAGAAGATTCAGACAGAAGAAATAAACATGTTATCACTGTCTTTTTAGTTACTCCAAACTTAGTATCCTCCTTGTAACAGAGCTTCTTACCTCAAGTTTGGAGGCAATGAATAATGAGGTAATTCCTATGAGCTGAAGCATGCTTTTGTTAATGTTCTTCTGTGTCAACATGAATCTATCAAAAAAGTCTTGAGCTAGGTAGAAGGTTTCCCTGTGGAGTGCATACACCTCACATACCTGCAACAACACAAAAACCAACCCAGTTTAATGTTAAAAAACTCTTGTGTACACACACTGAGTATTCAAACCTTAATAGTAAAACATAATATGCACGGTTTTATCTTTTGCTCACTCAAGCTATCACATACCCAGATGCGTTAGCATGTAGTGGTTAGTATGGGACTGAAAAAAGTACTTCCTTTGCTCCCACCTATACGCAGATTACCTGTGATGCCCTAACATACTTCCAAATTCTACTTTTTCCAACCTAACCAGCATCTACTTTGCCTAAAAGTGAGTACAAACAACTTTCCACTGAAAGGTGGACTCATTCAGGGAGGGAAAACAAAAGAGAACAAAAATAACAAATTCATGTGCTTGCTTAAGAATACTCTATGCTCACACCTCAACCTGAAGTCATGGGCAGATCCCCCCTCCAGGGCAGGACCACTAGAACACTTGAATTCCTTGGCTCTACAGCTAACTATGCTGGAAGCTGCAAGCTCTGCCAAGGCGTGCTGCTGGCAGCCCCTCAGGCACACCACAACCTTGCTAAGCAGGAACAAAACTGCAGGAATGGCCATCTGCTCCCTCCAATTCCAGGGCTCCCCACAGAGAACTTCTAATACCCGCATTGTGTCAACGTGGTTCAGGTGCCAGTACAACAGAAGAGGAAAGGAGACTGCCCAGGCCTGGAGATCCTCTGCAGGGGACTATCTTTCCTCTGACCTCTAACTGTATTTAGGTTGGTCTGCCACAACTCCAGCTCCTCTGGAACTCTGTATCACTTCCAAAGCTAGAAACTAGTTAGATATCCATAAATTACTTATAATCTATGTATGGTCAACGGGAAAGAATATCCCAGAAACAGATCCCAAGTGCTTCATTATTTCACTTGGATACATAGTCAGAACAACTAGCTACTTCCTAACATAAGGCTGAAAGCTCATTAGCAAATTAAAACCCTTCCTGACCATCAAAACACAACCAGCTGGCAGTAATACCACAGGCTCATTCTTTTAGGCCTGATCTAGTGTTTTCCAAATGATGCATTACTCTGATACTAGTAACTGCTGCTCCAAACAAGATTTAGAACTAAAGACATATAGAGCAGGCCCAC
>JAOEHX010045156.1:0-17204 GCA_025448015.1 Bolborhynchus lineola | reverse complement strand
TAAATCAAATAACTTAACAAAGGCACATTTTGGGTGGAGGGGAAAAAAAGAGCCAAATAAGCTTTTTCTTATGGGATAGAAATATATCAAAGTAAAAGCAATCTGCATAGTTAATGTCTTTGTGAGCTTTCCAATTTAAAACAGAAAAGCTGTAATTTTTCTTTGCTGGCAATCTGGAAACACTCTGGAGTTAATTACATCTGATTCGAAGTGAACCACACAAACAAAGACCAGTCTATGTCCAGACAATTATACTGCATTAACCAGCTTAGAGCTTCCTGCTGATGTTTCAGGGCTCTTCTATTACACCCTTCTACCTTCCCAGCACGATAGAAAATGCTTCTGCAAGAAGGAATTAATGAAGAGAACTGCAAAAGAATGTGTGACGACCTCTCCTGACACGGCAAAAACTTTCTGCCCATGTCACGACAAAGGGGAGAAGGTAATTAAGTTTGAATAGAGGGATGTAGCAAAATATATTATGCATCTAAAACAGTACACTGAAAGGACAGGAAGGGGGGATGGAAAAGTTTGCAAAAGACAAACTTGAGTGTACTGTTCAACTTGATTATTTTCTCTCATGTTCCTCTTATCATCCACAAAGGCTAATACCAAACATCATTCTAACTGATTTTTAAACCCTTACAATGAAATCTCCTGAGGCTGATCAGCTCTCCTTCAACTATCAGGATAGGATTTGCCTCTTTGTTTTCTACCCTTAGGACCAACGGGAAAGTGTACAGAATGGCCATAACACTATTATAGGCTTTGGAATTTTTAATTCAATTGTAATGGTGAGGAACTTTTGCATTACTTTCCTGTTTTTTTTCCACAGTTTTAATGAAGCCACTGCAGCTGTTCTCCTTTTAAAATCAAGACTAGCAATCTCAGTTTGACAAAGCTACTGTGTAGTATGTTTCTTTTGTTTTATGTTGTTTCAGGAAAACGTTGTTAACCATTACACAAGATAGGCCTATTTCTTAGGCTACCTCTGCAAACAAATTTGGCTTCTTTTTTTTTTTTTTTTTATTTTCCCCAGACATCCTACTTCGTATGTATTTGTTCTAACTGAACGTTAATAGCTCACATTGGTGTGAGACAAGAACATGACTGTAATTATCCTTCTAATTCTCGCTTTCATACCATATTTCTACTACTTCACCTGACACTGAGGTTCTGTAGTGATTGCTTCATTAGTGATGAAGAATGGCCTAATCAGCTAAAGTGTTGCTAAAAAACTCTTGTTTGCCAATACTAGGTGGAGGTACCAACTTTTCCTCTTTCTTTCTGTTTTGGAGAAAGGTGCATCTGAATGATAGTGACCCAGTGAACATTAGAGCATTAATCACCTCCCTTTGTCTCATCTATGCAAAGTAGGATTAGAGTTAAAATGATGACTGCTTAATCCCTTTGATTTTCTTTTACTAAATAAATATTAATCTACAAATCAATCAGATCCTGTATTATAACACACATGATACACACTATGAAAGGTTATGTAAATTACACTCCATTTTACAAGTGTGCCATTAATGAAAAGAGCCCCCATGTTTTCCCTTTCCCCCCCCCCCAAATCCCCATTAAATTTGGAAGTCCAAGTTAATAATCCTACTAAATATAAATCTTATCTATTGAATCCAAATTCCTTTTTCCTTTAAAGAAATTTGTGCATCAATCATTTTAGGAATTAATAAATCATATTTACTGTGTTTATTCATCTGTCAATACTCCCAATCCGTAAAGCTTTCACCATTTAATCTCTTTAACTCTAACAAAAGTTATTTTGCATAAGATGTTGTTTTAAATACACACAGAAATAAACAGAATCAGCTAGAAAATTAATCCTAATTGTCTTCATGAAAAATCACACAGCCTGGATCTGTCACCTGTTCTCAAACACTGTGGAAGAGATCATTTACATTCACAGCTTTTAAGAAAAAAAAAAAAAAGAAATATAAGCTTCATTAAACTTACATCTAATTTAAGAAAAATGTAATATCAACATCAGGTAAGTATACTAAAAATACTGTAATCACGTAAAAGAGTAACACAGCCTTTTAAAGTGTGAATTATCACAAGCTTTGTGATTTTACTAAAGTCTGGATGTATATTCTGTCAGCACATTCAGTAGGTAAGCCTAAATTGCAAAACTAACAATTAATGACCAGGGAGTCAAAATGGCTCTACAATATTCACCTAACCTCTTTGTTGTCTCAAAACCAACTGCAAAATAAATGTTACAGTACTTTTTTGTTTGCCTAATACTAATTTGCTTGCATGCTAAGAATGCTTCTAAGAGTTATCAAAAGGCAGGTAGTCAAACATTCCAGTTCTCTGAGAGATACTACAACTCCAGATGACTTCAGAAAGAGCCTTGATGAAAACAAAAAATACAGAATGGTGCTTTTGTGCACATTTACAAGGCTGCAAAACTCTTCCAATTATGCATCTGAAAAAAAAAAAAAAAAGCCACGGATGTTGTAAATCATGTTAAATCATGTTAAACATTTAAATATTTCTCTGTATTAAAATCAGCCTGGTCAGTGATTATACAGGATGTTTTTTTAACAGTTCAGTTATTAATAAAGCATTTGTTTTTTCTAGAATATTATCATGGCAAATTTGTTTTGTATTGCCAAGATCAGCTGGGCATTTTGTTTTTATTATGCACAGTCTTTTGTCATTTTTTCTCTCTGCAAGTTAATTTGACTGCTGTGCATAACTGAAGTGAGCAATTCAGTAATTAACTTTTGTGTTTTAAAATGTATGAACGTTAATTAGATTTCATTATAAACAAACAAATGTCAACCATAATTATAAGCTCCTTGGTTTAACCACATATTATCCCTTTTCAAACAAACTTGATGTCAGACAAATTAAAATCAAGCAGCCAGCAATCTTGAGTTGAATTTTACATGATCTGCCAGTAACCTGATTACTTTAACTTCAATATCATTACAGGAAAAGTATTTCAGGAAAAATAATTACAAGAATTCCAACAGGAGACAAGCTTAATTGTATTGATTCAAAAGATGCATGTATATAGGAACCATGCTGAAGGAATAATGTTATCTTAAATCAACAGTTACTATTAAAATGATATTGTCTGGCATGAAAAAGGCAATTTGAGATTGGTGTCTGGAAAAGCAGAGATACAAAACTAACTGAAATAATTATCTTTACGCCATTATATTCTAAGCAACAAAATATCAATGTGGAACAACTTCAAGGCATGAAGGTTTGCAGGTTTATTTACTGACTGGTGTATCTATTAGTACCAGGAACAAGTGGAGCTGTCAGGACATAATGAAGGTAAATGATTAGTTAGCACAGAGACTGAGCTCTTCTTCAATGCAATAAGAGTTAATTAAAGTTTACCACCAAACATCAACCAAAGCAGGATGTTGATCAGGTTTCAGCATTAAGTGCAAACAGACAATGGTTGGCAGCAATTAGTGCAGCTATCAAATGACATGCAATGATAATTATACATTTAAAACAGCTAAAGGGCTTCTGGAAGGGAGGGAAGGATCTCATCAGCTTCTTTGACTATGTACAGTCAAAGTGCAGGAAACAGGTATCAGATATTTCACTTCAATACTGTAAATCAATAGAATTAAACAACAAAAAAAGAAGTTGTACAAGTACATTATCTGAAGGGGACAATTCACTGTACATGAAATGGAAGAAATCTACAGACGACTCCTAACAAAGATAAGTATTAGATTAAATAAATTATTCTGCTGCTGCCACTCACACTGACACATAAACAGAGAAATGTTTGGGGTTTAAAGGCTAGTGACTGCAACTTTGTCACACATTTCTATGCCAGATTTGAGGTTACCTGGTATCTTTAGTCCCTGTGGCCATGTTCATAGCACGAAAAGGCCCAGAAGGACCACAGGCCCAAAGCCCGTGACCACAAAAGGTAGTTTCACATGCCAGCTGCAAGCCGGCTGTGAGGAAGCATAGGCTTACCAGAGGCAATTACCTGGTTTCTGAGCCATAGCCTAAGGCTCTGCCATATATCCCCTGCTCTTCACATCCTGTGATCAGTGTACATGCTAGTTCTGCCTGTTCCCAAACTTACGCCCAAGTTTTGGGAAAGAAAAAGAAAGCAAGCGCTTTCCACCACAGATGAACTCAGTACAACACACAGCAGCAACACAGACATGCTAATAACCCAGAGCACAGAGAGGGCCAGTGCTGTTTTCTGCCACACTCTGCTCCATTTCAAAGGTCTTGCATAATGGTGGCAAGTACCAGATCAGTGATATACAATGGAGTCGATATCAGACTTAATTTTCATTTCAGCCTTCCATTAAAAAGGAAAGAGGATAAACTTGCAGCAGCACTTCTAATAGCTACACCAAACAAAGGAAAGACTGCCTGTAGCCCAGTTTTTCATCGTTGGCATGGATCTGTGAAGTTAAAACAACCCCAATTCTACAATATCAAAACCACAGGAAATGCAGCAAAACAGGTAAATATTCCTTCCACAGGCAAATAGCCATGATTAACCGGCGTAGCCAGTCGGACAACTACACACATCTAGTATTCTGACAATTCCTCAATAACCACTCCATGCACTGGAGATGGAATAATTCATTCCTGCTCACTCCTCTTGGGCTGGCACAGTACATGCAATGGGATTACCTGGTTAAACACCTACAGAGTTCCACGGCAGCTGAATAGGTCTGGCAAGTAGGATTCCCATCTCAAATAAATCAAGATTTCTCCAGCATTTTTATGGACAACAGAGTGGCAAAAGCACCCTGCTTTTCCCAAGTATGGAGCAGGAAGCAAGATGAGGTTTACCAAAAGACAAGTAGCAAGTTTCCAAGAAAGCTAAACTGTGACAAATTAAAACCCCACGACGAGAAAGGGAAAGAGGTTAGATAGTAGGACTCATTGATGCAGGTTACCACTGAGATCATGAATCTACCAATGTTGAAAAACAGAATAAAAGCTAGCCACCAAAAGTATCCAGAGTTATTGTAATGAATGTGCACCCAAAAAAAACATTAGAAAAAAGAAAAAAGTAAGGGACATTAAACCTTACTCTTCAGAGGTAACCAATTTGCATTTGCAACCATGGCAAGGCAGAAGTATACAACAGGTTATCCTACATCTGCCTTCTATGATATTCTGCTGAAATATCTTCTACAGACCAGTGAAAAAGAGAGGAGGCTAGCCACACCAGAGTTCCAGTTTAGCAATCAATGTATTCCTATAGTGTGAATTACACCTCCTGAGTAAAGACACATCTGCGGCAGGGAGACTGTCCTTATCTTTTATTTGAACTAACCCATGCAAAAAGATCATCAGCACCAGTTTACATTTATATACATTGTATTAATTTCCACTGTGTCAAATTTAGAAAGCCTTCTTTTAAGATTGTGATGACTGCATTTATTTTAAATTCTTTTTCTTTTTTTTTTCCAGAAGCAAACCCACACACATATGCAAAATGCATTAAAGATGGGCTTTGTTATAATGCTGGCTACCAATTGTGAGCTTTGTTGGAATGTTATGTTCATATTACTAAAATTATTTTAATAAAATGCCTACTGGTTTGCATAGTTCCTGGGCTGCAGCCTAGAGCAGCTCTACAGATATTTTTTTTTTCCTAACAAACCTCATTTTCCCAACTAATTCTGTTATGCTAGGGATTTGTGCACAGAGTTGGCTAATCCCAGTATTTCCCTAGAGCTGCATCTAAGCTATGGCCCGCTCCCAGTACAAAAGTGTCTCCAAAAGCCCTTTCGCCCTCTTCAGCACTGATACACTCATTGGTCCTGACATTTTCACTTCAGCCATGACAAATGAGCTGATGGCTGTGATCAGATTGCACACGAGGACTGCTTTATCAAAGACATATCATTAACTCTCATCACTGTCTTCCATTACGGCACTTTTGGTCAAATCTGTTGTGAAAACGCAAGTCAGTTTAAAAACATAACCTAAACACAGCCACAAACAAACTTCATTAAAAAGCAGGAAAGAAAACCAGACTCAGACAGGATCAGAAAGAGACTAGCGTTAACTAAATGTTTCTCTGGGGATTTAAGTAACTGTACTCAACCTCTGCCCCAGTGCAAACATGGCAGTTGACCGTCTTCAAAAGGTCCCTTCCCCCATCGCAGACTGCGAGCACTACTTTGCCTTTTTTAGAGAAACAAAAATAAAGGAGCAGCAATCAAATATGTCTAAAAAAAAGTCATTTTTTTTTTCTTTTCCTCCTCTGATCTACTCCACATTTCTGTGTGTCTGCTTTTATCAAAATACGTTTCTCAAATGAATCCCTTAAAGAATATAAAATTTTCATTTGAATAGCAGCCATATGATCATACTGTTTTCTAACTCACATTAAAAACACCAACATAAAACACTGTCTGAAACGGAAATCTCTCGGTTCGCTATGAATAAGGCAACCTTTCTGTCAAGTTAGAACCTAAGTTCCAGTTACATAGTTCTTGTTACATCTAGAGGGTTTACAAAGTATATATTTGTTGTAACCTCTTCTAGCAATTCATCTGAGAATACACATCTAGCAGAGTCAACTGTAACACAACAGATCTTGGGAATGGAGGTCATGCTTTGAGATAAAGTGCTATTCACTTTTGGACCACGCAAGAAGCTCTTTATTCCTGTCCTTATTGGCATCAGTTCCCCCTTACCAGAGCAAGAACAAAGCCAAGTGCTCGTGTGAGGTTTATGAATAAATCAGAGGTGAGCCACTTTAAGTGCTGCCCATGATTTCCTTGTTGACAGTGAGCACTTAAACAGGCTTCTTATGACCAGCAACTCCTGGCAAGCCTTAATGGCTCCTAATCTGTACCCTGCTTTATTTCAGGAAAGAAATGACCCACCCCAATTCTTCTCAAGTCTTCACCTATGGGGCAACTACTGTCCCACCTTTTTAGAAAACCATGTTCAGGTACTGTCCTGTTTAAGTGCCAAGTTTTTACGTAACACACAACATAAAAATCACCATTCTCATCCTAGAAAACAAATGACAGCTAATAAAATATTATGCTGTGCACCCTAAGTAATTCCCAGACAAACCATTACACAATCCAGCGTTTGTTTAAATTGCATAATTTTTAAATGAACCTAAAAGATTCCTAACATACTTGCTCCCAATTATTAAAATCGTGTAAAAAATATGCTGAGAGTAGACTCAGCCCTTTTGTACAGCTACAGCTGAAACCAGGAATGTTTATAAATCACTGTCATTGTATGTATTTAAAAAATTCAAACAGCCTCAAAATCTATTTTTAAAAAACGATAACATTGAAAAACAAACAGATATCAAAAGTAAACTCAGTGCTGGGCCAAGCAACACTGGTCCAGAAACATTAACAGCCAATTGCGGCAAGACACTAGGTGTTTCAGTACGAACGTCTTTGATGCACAAAACCACTCAGAGACCTAAGCTGTTCAACATTAAAGCAGCAGCCTGCGTGGAGAATACATTTCAACATGGAATGAAATCCTTCATTTTTAAGGTCTCTCTCCCCCACACACCCCTCCCTTTCTGGACGTGTCACAATCTCCAGATGGCTGAATTGACTCTGTAGTAGCTGAGTTATTGTCAGGCTCCCAGTTTCTGTTGTGTTTAAATGCTAACATTTTTTGACTTCATTGTTTCTTGTTGCCTTTCCACCCACTTCAGGAAAAAAAAAAGTTGATGGCACCACTCTGCCTTGTGATCTCAGTGCACAGTCCCTGCCGCGGGGCGGGGGATGGCTGCCCAGCAGTGCTGACCTACCGCTGCTTGAATTGTGGCGGGTGCCGCAGCAGAGGACACTCATCCTCTTGCTAGGGACTGATCCAAACCCAGGGAAATCGATGAGGTGGCACTGGACTTTGGAAGAGGCCCTCGAACAAAACTGGAAACTGCAGCAGTGCTGGGGAAACCACTCATCAAGTGAGAGAGAAATATACAGGCCAGACCAGGTGGGACTTAAAACTCCAGGGACGCTTTCATTAGAGCTGAAATGGCTGTCCCAGTGCACGGGCTGATGACTCAGTGAGAAAAAGTATTTTGTCTCCCTACAGCAGTTGGGTGCTCCTGCTTGAAACAGTCCTGAAGCACACTGCTGCACTGCAGCAAAGAGGCTTGTGGTTGTTTGTGCTTGGGGTGACATTTTCCACCCCAAAGGGTACTGCAATGGCAAAGAAAGTGATTTTTTTGGTGAATGGTTCAGAAAGCTCAAAGGAACTGAGGGACTGAAGGGTGACATTTGCCATATAGCTAAATAATTTATTTTAGAAATGTTTATTTTCTTTAATTTAAACCCTCAGTGCTGTAAACAAAATCAATAGCCATAACTCAATATAAAAAAAAAAATATAAAAGGACCAGAGTGAAACCCACAGGAATAAGCTTCCTGTTTAGGAAGCTACTTTTCACTCAGAACCTTATTTTCTGGAGTGGGGAAGGCATATGAAGTGTTAGGAATTAAGCAAGGAGAAACTCTTAATTGAAGATGGCCAGGTTTCTCACATGGAAAAAACACCTGTATCTGAAACGATCACGTAGCACTTGGCAAATCCAAGCATTTGAAACCATCATGTAACACTTGGTAAATCCAAAAATCCAAGGGGTTTTTTTTTTTTTTTTTTCCCTCTTCTTACAAAAGCTCTGACCCTCTGAATACCAAAAAATCAAACAGTCCTCCCCAGCAAGGAAAGGGAAAGAAGGAAGTTAGGTTTTGTTATTTTCAAAAAGAGATTCTTCTTATCTGTCACACTACCAACTTCTGGAACAAGTGTGCAAATAACTGGGATTACTCCAGGGTTCCATCACTGTCCTAAACACTGGAGCACTAATAACGACAGGTGCCTTGTCATCTCAGATTAGGTGAATTTATAAGGCAGCCTTGGTGTCAAAACAAGGAGGAGTCAGACTTCAGCAGCTGCTGCTCCCAGGCCCTGAGCTCTGCCATTACCTGGTAAAAGGAGCAGAACTGACTCCAACCAGCTTTGCTAGAAAACCTCTTTCTTTCAGACCCTCCTGTGCCTTCTGCAATAAGCACACGATCCGTAAAAATGGAAACAGTAGCGCAAAAGAGAAGATGAAACCTTGTAAATTTGATTTCATGGAATTCTTTTCAATTGGTAACTAAAGGCCTGATTCTTTTTTTACTAACATCAAAACTGTATGTCTTGCCAGTTTTACACCAGTATCACTCCTCTGACTTCAGAGGAGTTGCTGTTAATTTAGTTTGGAGTCAGTGGAAAGAACATGGTTCTTTTGGGTTTATATGCCCTATGCTCACATCAACACAAGCATTTTGTAAGGATTTCTTTGTTTCAGAACCATAAAATTTGTCCACTTAAATACAGTCTTAGATGTACATCTAGAGCTTGCAGCCTCTATAGTAAATCGCTGTTTTCAGAATCATCAAGGTCTGTTATACACATACAACCTTTAGTTTCTGAACTATTGACCTTAAGGACTATAACACCAGCTTAAGAGCTGGTACAGCCAATCAGAACTCCGGGAATGCTAAAGTGCTAGATTTGTCTGTAAAGAGATCACAGTTTGTGGACATTTTTAAAATTGTTCTCAAAAGTAGCAAAAGCAAATAAAATATAATTTGGACAAATTGCTTTCTAAATATCTTTTATCTTTTTTTTTTTTTTGGTTTAGTTTTTTATTTGAAAGGTGATTCTGAGCAATATGAACATATAAAGAAGATCTTAATATGGCAAACTTTGATCATGTAACTAAGTTAAACCATTCCTCAGAATATTTTGTTTAAGCAGAAAAAGTCACTCCTCAACAAGACTGCCATATTTCAGACTGGTACAAGCTTTTTTGGCTGAGTTTGGAACTCAGCAAAAGCTGCAGCAATAATGAAAATATTGGTATAAGTGTGCTATACAGGGACTAGTTAAAAAGGAATAGAGTATTAAAGACTAAACTTACTGCCCTTAATTATGCAAAGCAAGTTTATCTCTATAGGTCTGCTGAATCCTGCCATTGATAAATACGTTTATTACCCCTTTCAAAACCAACAATAAATCTCAACAACAACCAAAAAGAACCCATGACCTACCAGGTAAAGGTAATGAAAATGTGCCTTATAGTTTATTCTATCTGTGCATCTGTTCACACAAACATATTCTGTGTTACATCTTATTCTGTAAAATCTTGAATCCCAGTATCTCAGTGTTCTGGTTTTCTGCCCATTCAGTAAGAATGCAGGTATCACATAAGTTATTAACCCGTGTATTATCCACTTCTACAGTGGCTGGAACTTTGCCAGAGACAACACATGGTGCTTGGTTAACAATATTTTAAAATATAAATTAATTTATTTTTAAAATTAACACATTTTTTCTTATGGAATTACACTAATAAGCTGTTCCCAGAATGAAAGACTATCCCCTAAGCATATTCCTTTAAAAGAAGTTTCAAGGGGTTTCATAAAGTTTGCAGTAAAACGTTCGCAAGCCCCATAGAAGGTCTTTAACTTTGTCTTAAAAGAAAGAATTTTCGTGACTTTATTCTTACCAAGCACTTTCTGCATTTACAGTTTTGCTTCATTTATCCATAAATAATCCCAATTTCAAAGGCATCTCAAACTGTTTAGATATTATCAGATAAAACCCAATACTGAACTAACAAGCATTTACAAATAAATGTTCTGCAAACTAAAACTAAAATCCCCCAAACGAGTTAATATTTAGTCTAACTACCAACAGTTTTCCACAGTAGGTCTAAATCAGTAATTATGTTGACCTGAAAAAAAAAAGAGAGCCTATTTAATATGCATACATACAAATAATTATTCACACTGCATTTGGTTTACATATGTACAAAAGAACCACTTCCCACTTTCAAAAGTGGCTCAACACTTATGGTATTTTAACTGCCCTAATTACTGTTGAGAGAACATAATTAGAAGCACTGATCACATTGTCAACAGCTAACCAGTTGCAGCCCTGTCTGGAGGCCTGATCCTGCTCTGGCTGAAGTCAGTGTGGGCTAGCACTGATTGCAGAAGGAGGACAGGGCCTTTCTTGCCACCTGAATCTACCAGAATCCATCTGTTTTAAACAACCTGGGTACGCTGATACAGTCACGCCAAAAACCCCGCTCCTTATGTGCATGTATCAATTTCTATTTCAGTAAGCTTTCTCTATTTTAAAAGCCAAATGAAGAAAGTCATTTTTTTCCCCAGCAAGGCTTCTACACCACATAAACACTTAGCACTGAGTCAGAATTCATAACTTTTTCCAAAAGAGAAATAGTTTAATAATTAAAACAGATATTGACTAAACGCTGCTTCCTTCAATACCTCATCAGACCTGCCTCTTTCCTTCCCCCAGGTAAAGTGCTGGGAATCCTTGACACCCAATAGTCAATATTTGGTTTGCCTGTCATGTTCCTGGAGCTCCCCTCCATACAAACCTGTGTTTCTCAGCCTTTAGTTGCACACATACTACTCTCACACATACTACTTCACACGACGATGGAAACTCAGGACATCTTAGCAAGTTGCTAAAGTCTGAGCTTCTTGTTTTCTCAAGCCCTGGACAAACATAACTTTAAGGAGAGCTGAACATAGGCATAAAGAAAGAGGAGCCTGCATTTTCATCTTCCTTTCATCTCAGCCATTCAGTCAACCATTCAGTGCTCTATTCAACAGAGCTTTTCATTATGCAAAAAAATGCTAATCCTTTTCCGATGCTTTCACACTTGTATAAACCCCCATTCCTTCGACTGAAAAGCAATTATATCAGTTTACCTTTCTGTCAAAAACAGGATTAATATTCCAATACCAGAATCTCCTTTATTTTCCTATCTTTTGCTTTAGGAAACTAGAGATTATTAGTGGAGTTATTCCTTAGAGCAAGAATACATTATTTTAAATATTATTATTTTAGCCAAAGGAAGAGGGGAGAAGGGGGAGGGAGAGAAAAGAACTTCAGTTGCTGCGGAAACTCCTTTCAGTGACAGAACTGACCTTCCCTTTGCAGAGGCCTGAATAGAATGAGCCTCACTCTGGTCTATTAATCAGAAACAAATTATGAAAGAATGTGGCTGGACTGGTTGACACTATCCTGTCTTGGGAGACTCAGTAACAGCCTAGTAACAATGTCCTCTTCATGGGTAATGAACAGCCATGACAAATGGGGCAGAGAAACTATTTATTTGCATATGCAAATTCTCACACAAGGGAAACATGTACAAACAAGTGTCATTGTAAGGTGGATTAGGCAAACAACGCTTTCTTTTTAGGACATTCTGCAGCCCAGAACATTAGTCAGCACAATTAAACCAGTCTCCATGGAGACTAATGAAATTTCACCATGGTATGAGTTAAATTAGATAGCTAGTTATGTGTTTTCACAATCCAACTTGAAATCCATTATTGTTTCAGAACAATACAGCAATTGTGCCTGGCTGATCTTTGCCAGCTCAACAAGCTCCTAAGTTGACAATTTGCATATGTTAATATAATTAAGCACTAATTACATGAAACTTGTACATATTCACATGCACTTTCCCTGGGCGCTTCTCAGTTTGAACCTTGGCCAAGTCTTTAACCCTTTGAATGAATTTGGAGCAGCAAAGCTCTGCCTTTTGGGTACAGCCCCAAGGCAGATGCAGAAAAGCTCTTCACTTATAAACACAAAGCTTAACCTGGCTTCTCATATTTCTATCAACAAGGCTAGAAAACATTTTTGCGTATGTTGGGGTAGGAAAAAGAAGGGGGAGGAGAAGAGAGGAGCTGGTCTGGAAGTTCTTTAGAGATCCAGGTCTGGCACTCATTTTGTATATGAAAACACAAATATTTACCAACATAACAGGTTATGAACACATGTATTGACATTGCTACAGGTTCTTCAAGACCCAAATTGTCAAAAACTAGACTGGGGTTTATGTCAGCACTCTCAGAGCCACAAAAAATGAGAATGAGAAAAGGAAAAAAGAGCAAGCAGTAACTAATGAGCTTTACATAAATATATGCAGAGGCAATTAAGCAGTGTTAATTACTATGACAGCAGTTAATTGAATATAATTAGATATTTTAAGCTACTGACTAAGGCATAGTTAAGATTAATTTTATTGAGATTAATTGTAAATAAGAATAGATTAACTCTGTGTTTTGACAGGCATAAAAAGTAGATCTGCAAATTAACCAGGAGAGCAGAAACTAGCACAAAAATCATATATTATTTTAATGTCACACCTCAGAATCATCTGCTCAATAAACATGACTTTTCAAATCCAAACAGACAGGAATCTTGAAGAAAAACAAACAGCTTGCAGAGATTAAAGAGCCTTTTGTCCTTTTTCATGTGCATTTCTTTTAGCAGACTAAATTAAGCGAGTCTGGTGTACGTTTTTAGGAAGGAACATTTCACACTGAATGGAAAAAATGTTCTATCACATATGAAATTCATGCAGCTGTGCGGAACTTGGTCCAGATGGTCTAAGACTATAAAACAACACTAAATGATAGACAGTAGGGCCTTCCCAAGATTATGTGATAAAGTCACAACCTCCTATTTTGACCTAAATTTTCTGTCATGTATTGTTTCCTTCCAGATCAGATAACGCCATTTTAATTTTTAACTGATCCTGAATATTCAATGGAAACTCTTAATAAACATTGCTGATAAGCATCTGAGCAGAAATCATAAAATATTTACAAAATGCCCCTTAGCTTCATTAAAACAATGCTGAATCTGAAGCACAGAAAATAGTGCTCTGGCTCTCCCCACAATACTAAACTGTTCACACCACTTAGCTTCAATAGGTAAAAATGCTTGGATTTAAATATGCTTCAAAGAAAACCCAAACCACATTCTACCAGCAGACTAATTCATGCATGCTGTTTAACAAAATTAACAACAAGGCTGAAGAATGCTGAACAAATCACTAATAAGAAAGAGCTTCAATTGATTTTGAAATAAATCAATAGGTGATTAACACAATATTTTTAAAGCAGTAGAATGTATATATATTATATAAACATATATATTATATTTTCAGTACCTTTTTAGCTCTTAATCGAACAAGGGCTTTACAACAGTGAGCATGTCCCTATATTGACTATCAACTTCTTTGGAAAACGCCTTTAGTCTTTTATAACGAAAATCCAAAAACAGTCTGTGAAACAAGGCTACGACAAGCCATTCTGCAGTGAAAGATTTTAAATCATCCAGCCTCTTCTAATAGACTTGAGACTTATTGAGGTAGAAACCATAAAAAATGAAGAAGGGAAATTTAATCCCTGAAATATTGATTTGCACATTAATATCATATAGGCAGAGGGCAATTTGGCTTCATGGAAATGACACATTGTCGACCCTTGGTGAAGTCAGAGCCAATCTAACTGCTGAACATGTCTGAATCTCAAGAGTTATTAAGGGCTTCCCTTCTTGCCTTTATGACTTTTCTTCAGCCTACCAATGCAATCTTAAATGTATTATCTTTAAGAAATAATTGTAAAACCTCAGGGGTTTTCCAGTTAATGGAAGGGAGGCTAAACCACATCAGATTCTGAAATGCAACATTAAACCCTTGCAATCAACAAAACCACCTCAATTCTCATCCATCCAGTGCAGGATCTAATATTGTTATTAGAGATAATCAAATTTCATTGTGTAAATTTAGGCTCATGGTCAGAATGGAAGTAGTAAATTCTGCAATATTAAACAGTGATTTTTCTCGGCCCCCTTTATATGTTCTTTGCTGGTGCACCATCTTCACAAATAAACCTAAACTATTAAAAAAATCAAGGAACACAACCATCTCCCTATTCTGAAAGATGCATGCAATGCCATTTATCATCTCCCCAGCTTTCTTTTAGTTTTAACTTGATCTAGCAGATAAGTTTCATTTTAGAAAATAATAAAGCAGTATCACTGCATAAACCAAAGAGCAGGTACTATTACTGTGACTCACACAGATGGTTTACCTGACCTTTCTTTGTTCCTTGGGTAGGTTTCACTTTTGCAGATTTATGACTTTTCCCCCTATATTTCATTGACCCTCTATGTTCATTATCATAAAAATGAAACCTATTGAATACATGTTTATGTTGATTACGTCCAAAAAGCCCACAACTAAAGGAGAAAGAGATGCTACGATGCACTGTGTGGATCTGTAGATCATACACTATAAATATTCAAGCACAGATAGCATGAATAACTGAATAATCCTGGTGAGCCCCAGCTCTGGAGCCAGGTGCAAGAGGTTAAAACAGCTGGCTAGCCATCTTTTATTTGGTGTGCCTTCCTACCAGCAAGAAACAGCAAGCCCTGAAAACTAGCAGATATTCCCTCAAGGTTGATTGTCTGATTTTTTTCATTTCAACCAGTTTAGTAGGATCCCCCAGCTGAGAACAGAGAGAAACTCCTTAAATACAGTCACTTGAATAGGAAGTGGAGCAATGATGATTAAGGCTCTTCCCCCCCAACACACACCCCAACCTTCAAGCCCCCATTTCCTTCCACAGTCTTCTTTGTGCACCTTCCCATCAAAATGTTTGTATTCCTTATTTCAAAGAAAAGCACTCCAGATCGTTCTGTCAGTTTTGCCAGTAAATATAAAGTAAAACAAGTGTTGATGGCACTGAGAGTGTTACATACCCAGGCTGTGTTTTTGCATTGCTCTCAATGGAAGCGATCGATGCCCATGTCACAGTCGCGTCCCAATCGCAGCCAAGTCTCTGCCTCAATCTAACCAACAACAGGCAGGGCTGCAAAGGCTTCTCACTACCTCTTCCATCCATCCACCACCAAACTAAAAATATAATGCTACATATGATCTTTTTAAACACTCCACCACCGCTCCTAAGGATCGAGTCACTGCAAATCCAGGGGAAACACAACTGGGGAAAAAAAAAAGAAAAAATCCACCATAAAAAAAAAAAAAAAAAATCACCCTCACAGCAACCACCCCAAAAGCACTCGAGCCCTCTCTTGCCACTTTCTTTCTCGCTCTCGTCCTGCCAACTACATAATCCTTGATTAAAAATGGAACAAGGCTAATAAAAAGAAAATTAAAAAAAAAAAAAATAGGAGGACGGAATGGAGCCGAGGAAATGCAACTGTCAGAAAACGGGATGCTCAGACTTCCTGAGTGAACCTGCCTCTGTCTGGCTTAATGTAAATCCACCATCTTCAGCCTGGCAAGTTGTCTTTTGGTTGGGCTTTTTTTTTTTTTTTTTTTTTTTTTTTTTTTTTTTTTTTTTTTTTTTTTTTTTTTTTTTTTTTTTTTTTTTTTTGGTGGGGAGGGGGGTGTTATGTTTGCGATCTCTGCCTTGGTACCTAAGGAAGGAGGAAGAGGAGGAGGAGGAGGGTGTGCTATTGAATGGTGGCTAAAGCCTCCTCGGGACGGCGCTGAGGTGAAACAGGCTGAACCCGAGTGATGTGGCTCCGCTCCCGGTCGGACCCGGTGCCCTCAGCAGCCGAAGGGAGACCCCGGCCGCCCGGCTCCAGGTAACAAAAGAAATACCAACCCGTGCGTTTTCTGCTGCCGCTGCTGGGGAGACTGAGGGGGGGATGGGATGTAGAAGGTGTAGGGGGGAAGAGTGGAGGGGAACCGCCGTAAGTTTGCATCGGATGGGGGAAAGTTTATTAGCATTTTTGCGGAAAATTTCAGGCAAGGCAAGAGGGGGAAGCAGGGACTCGCCTGCCATTAGCCACCGTGATGGGAAAGGATGCACTTGATTCTGGCACGAACAGTTAGACCAGGAATAGTACAGCCTTATCGCTGTTTATGAGATGCTTTTTTTCTCTTTTTTCTTTTTTTTTTTTTTTTTTTTTCCGGTTGTCTGGTTTTGTTTCGTAAACACCTTCGTCCTCGGTTTAAAAATAAAATAAAATAGACGCCTGTCCCGCAAAACAACCGTCCCTCCCCCACCTTTCAAAAATCTCAGAAAGGCTGCGCTGAAAGCAGCCCCGACCCTGCCCGCAAGGAGCCTTTCCGGAGGAGCGGCACGGCACGGTACGGCACGGCGGGGATGCCGCGGGTTCTGCCGGCTCCTGGCCAGCATCCGCCCGCAGGCAGCGGCAGCCGCGCATCCCCGCTGGCGGGGCCTTTCCGCGCAGCGCCGGGCCGGGGCCGCCTCCCCGAGCTGCGCGGCGAAACTGACAGCGAGGCAGTGCGCGCTCCTAACGGGCTCCTCTTCCTCCTGCTGCCAGAGACAGCAGCCAGCAGCGCGGTCCCCC